>DWJK01004162.1:0-12287 GCA_018248815.1 Croniades pieria auraria
GTTGGAATATGGGTCTCCTCTCATATTGAGAGGGTTAAGGCCGTAGTCCGCCACGCTGGCCAAGTGCGGGTTGGCGGCTGTGATTTAAGCATTGCGAAAGTAAATTTAAATCCCGAATCAAGCATATTCAAATCCCATTAAAATTTCAAAACCAAGTAAGATGGAGTGAATGTAATGTAATGTAATTAATGTAATGTAATGAACATTACTTTACGGGTAACAATACTTGTTACCCGTGAGGTCAGTCTGAACGTCAGAGGTCAGGTTGTCTTAGGTCGAACTAGATCGATATTCGCAGACTCCACCAGACGGCGCTGGGCGACACTTACTTGAATATAACTATTATTTCCCTTGTACCTCTTACGATGATTCAGCTGTTTTTTGTTAGTGTTTTCAGAACTGATATTGACATGAATTAATTTATAAAAGTAATCTACAAACATGTCATTTAAAATAACCCATTGATGCAGTATTGAATAGTTTATATTGTCGATGGTAGATACCTTTAGCGTTTGGCATGTTGGTCCAGTGCTAGGCGATTTCGATTGAAGGCCAGGATTTATGAGTTCGGTTTCCAGTCTGAACATATGGTTGTGTGATGGAATTATCTATATAAGTATGAGTTAAAAAATATATGTAGGCATGTTCATCAGTTTGGCTTCTAAGGTGTGTGAAGTCTGTCAACCCGCACTTGGCCAGCGTGGCAAGCTATGGCTTTAACCCTCTCAATATTTTGAGGAGACCCATATTCCAACAGTGGAATGATAAATGGGTCGATTGTTATTATTATTTATCAGTTCGGCTTAGTGCTTAAATATAGAAATAGCACTTGGTGCTCACTATCATCCCAGTAAAGGACCTGGCGTAATGATATAATGACTTATGTACGTACGAGTATGTTATCTTTGCGCTTATGTGGAAAATAATTCGTGATTATTAAACCCTCGCTCGGCTCAAGTTCAAAGCCCATGGCCGGCTGACTCACAATGCATTCCCTGAGTTCCTAGCTAGTTTATTGCATTTTTCCACGACAATATGTGGTCACGAACGCGTGAATAACATTTTTATTAATCATATTAATGCGTAATTCGTCAATTATCTTTTCACTGTAACTGCAGTTTAGTCGTAGTTTGATAAAGTCGAAGCTCGGACCCTGGTAAACAGTATATATCACTCGGAGATTTTTATCAAAATATAACCTGTAAAATGGGGTATGAGATTTAGGGTAAGATGACAATTATTTAGTTTCCGTGCAACTAATATCGTGGATAAGAATGAATGATAAACGACTAGGTTCAACAGAAAGTTAATGACAACTTAAAGGATAATTTAAAAATTAGTATTATTTAGCATCACCCTTATATTTGCGGCATAATACATTTGAAATAGGAATTGCTAAATTTTAAGTTCTATTTAAAGAGTATTGATTTTACAAACTTCTAGAACTAGCCAAATCCAACGCCATAGCATGTTTATTTAACTTTGTTTGAAGCAATTGAACAAATGTAACCGATAAATAACACAGATCTGGGTCGCCGAGTGGTCTAAATAATGACTTATTCTAGCTAACTTAACCGTCCCGCTGAGCG
The DNA here is from genome assembly GCA_018248815.1 of Croniades pieria auraria. Taxonomy (NCBI): domain Eukaryota; kingdom Metazoa; phylum Arthropoda; class Insecta; order Lepidoptera; family Hesperiidae; genus Croniades; species Croniades pieria. The sequence continues at coordinate 1,590 of DWJK01004162.1, forward strand.
CACATTCAATACAAAGACTGTAATTAACCTACTATAGAGCTCACGGTATTTGTTCAACAAAATCTTAACACAAAACACTGTCTTAGGATTTTAAAAACGGACAATTTTATATAAATAGTTATACTGATGTTAAATCTATAGTCAATTTTGTGGTCTGTACCGCGTAATATGTGTTCGGGTAGGTTCGGCTAGCGTCGGGCGTATTCGGGTCAGTCGTGGGGCGCTCGCGGCAAACCAAGACGGACGACTGACTAATACAATTAATCAAGTCGTTTCGTTTAATTATTTTTTTAAGGGTGATAATTTGTGACGTACGGTTTGTTTGGGAAGATGTTATCGGTATTAAAGGGGCATACGCTTTTAGGTTAGTGTAATTAATTACATCGTAATTTGTGAAAGTACACTATTTTCGGTAGCAAAAACTTCAAGGCTGTATTTGGTCTGCGGGAAAACGTTTTGCTATGAATGTTAATTGATTTCTTAAACTCGACAACTCGTAAAAACGCGCACTCTTGTTGTTTTATTGGCAATGCTGTGGCTATTGTTCATTTTCTTTCTTTCTCTGATATTTTCAACGAGATCAAATTAATTTAGTTTAATTGTTGGAAAGTATATTTATGTTACATATTTATTTTGAACTGTGTTGTAATTCACACAATATTTACTTGTTTTATTGTACGTGTGATAGAACACAAAAGTCTAAAACATTTTTTTTTATTTATATATTCTCAGAATGTCATAAGTTTGACATATACAGCGACTTTAAAAACGCATGACAATATGAGAAAAGTTAGTTTTATTTTCGATCTGTCTTAATCGAAGTTAAACACTAACACTAACTACACTCGAGTAAGATGTTTACTTTAGAAATATCTTCTAAACGATATACATATTCGTAGCTATACATTTGCCATCAGCTCAGCGGTTATCAGCGAGCGTCATGAGCAACCATTACATCCTTAAGCCCCAACGGTGGGTCGTAACGAGCTCGCGGACAGCCATAACGATTTGTTCGGACAACCGTAACGAGTATGGAATAACCGTTTTCAACGCAGCTCGCCGCAAGCCGCTGTAACCGTATCTGTATTCGACTGAACTGCATGTTATCTAGCGAAGTCTTCATTATAAATCATTATTGTTAGCGTCACGCCAGGTTCTTTATGGATTAGGTAGTGAGCACCACGTCACAAACTTACAAACTTAACGTGCTATTATATTTATCACTCTTTATACGAATGCCAATTTTAAAGACTTGGTATCATCGGAATCTTACCAATTTGGTTAAGATAAGTGAGCCTGGGTCTCCGTCAGAACTAGGGTGTATATTAAATATTGTTTTAAACATAGTAACTCTTATAACTTGTACCAGACGCCATGTTCAATATAACACTGCAGTAGACGTACACGTGTTATGGGCCATATCGTTTTGGTAATAGGCACTTCTCATCAATACTAAGTATTGTATGGATTGGAGCAATTTAAACCTCTAATAAACTTGTACTTGGCTGTGCAGGTGATATTATTCAAATTAAAACGTAACAAGACATTACGCGAGCGTTACCCTGAGGATAGGCAGAGTGTAGTGGCCTCATCTTTCACTATTTATGTCATATGTCCTAAGGAACGAGCTTATTGCCATACATCGACTAAATAAATTATTCGTTTAAAAATAATATAAAATATTTTAAACGTATTCACACACGGGCATTTGATTTCAAACTGGGCAGAACCCGTGATATTTTAATGAAACAGCTGATAAAAACGATAAATTAAATCTTATTAATAAATGTTCTTCATCATGAAGTATATAAATTTTGCAGTGTAAAACAGTTATTTAAATATCTCTCCCTAAATGGCCAGCTCGGTTCAGCACGTTCCGGCACTCGAGGCGTTCCGGACCGTTTGCGTGCCAGCTGCATAATTTGTCCTGTACTCGACTGAAGTACTGAAAAGGATTCGTTTGCGCACTTCCCGCTGGCCGAGTCGAAAGCACTACAATTAGTGCATATAGTTCAGAATTTAAATTCGCCACGATTATATAATTTTCGCCCGCAAAATTTTTCAGGCTTTTTTTTCAGGTTCTCCATTATGGAAACGTTTGCGTTGCTGTTCGGTTGAAATAGTAATATTTCACAAAATAAATCTTTATTTAATAAATGTAAAAATGTATTTTTAATTAGTAGCAGGTCAGGTGTGTGAGGATAGATATGTATATTTGGCACTTGGTGCTCTCTGCATACCCAGTAAGCGTCTTGGCGTGCGGGTATAATAATAGTAATGATTATTATTCTCAATTGTACTATAACTATCTATGTATGGATATATTCTATTATCAACATAAAGTTTTCAATTATCGTGTGTTCTTTCTGTCACCGAGGGTTAAATGAGACAATGGTGTCCTCGTCAATAAATTAACGGCATTAAGAACTAGAATAGTAGACAAAAAAAAACGTAACATCACGCCTGTAATCTCCGAAGGGGTAGGCAGAGGAGTGTATTACACTCCCACGTTTCGCCAGTTACGTTTAAGTCCCATGGAATAGGTGGCGAGCCTATTGCCATACACAGGACACTGATCCAGAGTCCGAGTCACTACCAGAAATTCTAAACTAGAAAATTCTCATAGCACCCGACCCGGGATTTAGACCCAGGACCAATAGTAGACAAATTATTGAATACTTTGGGCAGTGCGTGTGCTATGGTAACCAGACAGCTGATATACTACATACATACTTATAGACAAACACCCGTGCTAATTATAAAAAGTTATGGGAGGGAAACGAAACTAAAACATCATGCTCAGCACTCAACTTCCGTAACAACTGGTCCACAGGGCCAGTCACTTGAACACAATATCTTCATAGATTTGTTTCGGTGTGTTAACGCATTAAACGCACATTCCGCTCGTGGATATTACAGACATAGCTTTTATGAGGCTTCGCAGGCTGTATCGGCTGACGGCGATGCCTCCCAAGTGCCGTCTCGACCACGCGTCGGTACCTCCAGTAAAATATTTCTAATATAAGCCGCTTAATATTGTTATCTGACACTTTCTTCAAGTTTGTATGCATGAGTTTCATTTCCATTGTAATCTTTTTTCTTATTGTATCATCACGCCAATTATCTTAAGGGGCAGGCATGGAGAACCGAATGATAAATATTCCTATCCTTACAGACCTGACCTACTGCTGATTACTATGTACAAATTTTTTGAAAGAAACGTTAAGTAACCCTTATCTTAATAATTGTTTAACTTGCGCTTTAAATCAAATGTAGGTTAATAACTATCATTAATAATAAACTAATTTACTAAACTAACTAAACTAAACATCATTCTCATCATCGTCACTTTTAACATTCCACTGTTGGAAGAAGGTCTCCTAACATAATGAAAAGCGCTAAGACTATAGGCGCTGGCCAATCGTGATAAAGCAGACTTCAAAATTAAGAGAATATTGTGAAAAAAAATCAGCCATATAGGTTTAACGCGACATTTTCCGTCTTAGGTATAGCTAGTTACATGTTTCCTTAATATTACGATTATTGTTATAACAATGAAAATCTACAATTCAAACAATTGAAGCCGATTACGGCCAAGGCCGAAGCGCTAAAAGTTCCTTCATGCCAGCATTGGCCCAATTAACTAAATTAATTAGTCAAATTATAAATTTAAGCAGTCACTTTGTACCTATAAATATCCTGTATATACGCCCTCAGATTTTTACGAAATTTTCCTGTAGTTATGTGCACATTAATGAGATACTTATATAAATGACATTACCCTATCGTTTGTTTGCTGTGTGTTTTGTCGATTTTATGAATTATTACAAATTGAGATACAATTGTGTATCGTCACTCCACCTAGCTGAAGGGCGTCCCACGCTACGTATGCCAAGTCGTGGTCTCCACTCCAGAACACGTCTGCTCCAGCGGCTATCGGTTGTGACAGATGTGACCAGTCCACTGCCACTTCAGCTATACGCGAAGATCGAGCTCAGTGACGTGCCATTGAAGAGGTCTATGTCCAGCAGGGGACGGGAGTAGGCTAGTGATGATGATGGACAATTGTATTTGGTTTATTAAATTTCATAATTACATTCTCACGATCATCCTCACCATCATCGACTCTCTTATCGTTATCTGTTAATCACTACTTTCCTCCCGGAATGAGAAGGATTAAGGCCGTATTTTTAAGTATTAATTTAATCACTTTTAGTTTGTTTTATAATTTAAATCATATGCACATTAAAAAAATACTAAAAGGCTCCCAGCTATCAGTCAAAAAGAACTAAAATGGACAATAAACATATCTATACAAGTCAAAATATATTGTTATGCCCTGACCTATGTCTTAATTTTTAAGAGTGGAACACTAGCTGTTCACCGATAAAACCTTCAATAGTCCATTACTTGCATATTATTCATCTACCCACTACTACACATTTATGTAACGAAATAATACACCAGAAAAAATATATTAGTGAAACTTACTAAATTTATACATATTTTACTCGTAGCAAGAAGCTTCTATTTCTCGCAAAGGTTAGACAGGACTGTAGTACTCCCACTTTCCACCCACCAGTTTAATTCATATACATACTCGTATTTTTGACTTAGTGTATAATTCCCCTTTAAATGTTTTTCGTTTTTCCACAGAGAATTAGCACATGTACCTATTTTAAACTAAAATTGTTCTTAAACGTCTTTCATTTGTCCACAGAGAATGGTCTTCTCTCTTACGAGAACCCCAACTATCACTTGGACCCCTCGCGCCTCGAGTCCGCTATCTACAGCGACCTGTACGACATGCATGACGACAAAAGCATGCCGGACGAATACGACAACTATTTAGACAACAGAAGGTACGTACTTTATCTATTTTAACATTGCGCTTGTAATTCCCAAAGAGGTCTCCAGAGGAGCTGCAATAGTCCCACTTTTTATCAGTAATGTTAAATAAATAGGGAGTGTAGCGGAAACAAAACTTAGTATGTTCGCTCGTTCTATGAAATCAAAAGAAGGTTAAGAATAAAAATTGTCCAAAATTTTTCTACCTCAATTAGAGATTTATCCAGTTTTACCAAAGCGAATGTCCTTTGGGTAAATCGTCCGCTGTCTCTTGGGGGAACGGTTGGTCGTTCTGGATTCGTGCCAAGTTTTTCGGCTCCGAGGATTTTTGTTTAAAAAGGAAATGTTCCATAAAGATATTAACCTCTTTTACTTAATACACGAAATTAGTCGCAGGTGCGTTTTTGAAGGAGAGGGGAGGGGTGGGCAGAAATGCGTCGTTTTTCCATCCGTTTGCTTACCTCATTCTCTGCGTGATGTAACAGTTCCAAAACAACTGCTGCACGACCGATGCGGTGATGATATTCGATATTTATCTTCTCCGCAATCGGGATTTGTTTTCTTCGTAGTAGATATTTGTCTTCTTCGTAGTAGATATTTGTCTTCTTCGTAGTAGATATTTGTCTTCTTCGTGGTAGATATTTATCTTCTTCGTACTCGCTATTTATCTTCTTCGAGTTTTACACTTCCGTCTAGAGCCTATGTTACAATAATTAATGGATCAAGGTCTGGGTGTTGGTCTGTTGACGGCTGGCCTGTTATCCCAATTGTTAGAGATTCTCACCGCTGAGCTGGAGGTCATCGGTTCAATTCGTATTTAGTCCAAATATTCGACTTACCTTCAGTCGATGACCTTTTTTGTATATTAGTGTTTATCGACTGTTATACCCGTAAGGGCGTATTTAATCGGAACATCCGAACCCGGCGTTGTTCCTACCGTTTAACTTCCCCACGCCTCTCAGGGAATCCATGCGTGAACAGTTCGCGTACGTGTAAGAATGTTATGGAATAATTCATACACCTTATCACGTGAATTCTCGCGCGACGAGCGCCATGTAAGCCACTCTGATAATACACACGCGATATTACTTCACACACCTGACATAATGCACTGACGCAATATTATTCATTGTGAATATGAATGTTGATTTTCGTATAATAGCTATCTTCGAAGCTGACAATATCCTTAACCCTTCTCATTGTGAGAGGAATCCCGTATTTAACAATGGGACGATGAAAGGGTTGACAGTGATGATAGTTGTGGATTGATGTCGAAGTCCTATGTAAAATCTTTTGTTAAATGTTATGTTAGTTCGTTCAATATGAAACTGTTAGAAACTAATGAAAATTAGTTTTGTCAGTAATAATATCTAGTAATCGCTATTATGTGACTGGTGCACCTCTAATACTGTCTAGGAACTCTCATGCGGCTGATTCGAAACTAAGTGAGTTTTATTTTTATTATCATTATATTTATACAGAAAACTTTACACTCAAATATAGAACAAAAACTCATGCGTATGTCACCAATATTTAACCTGCTTAGAAATCAAACTCAGAATAATTAGCTGAACAATTAAATCAATAAAACTATTGAATACAGGGTATGTTCGTGAATTATTATTATTACCTTCACTCCATATTCTCTACGTTATAGGCAGAGAGCACCGAATGCCAAACACCTCTATCCTTTTATCTTGACGTGTTCTTTTATGTTTGTGACGGGTATGTTTCTAGAAAAAGTAAGCTAGATCAAAAAGAGGCTGCATTGGAAGACTCGGTTAAAATTCTACGAAAGTTCTTTGAGAATTATGGAAGGTCTTATGAAATTAACGCTACCGTTTGGTCGGATGCCAATCCAGATAGAATACATTAAGCGGAGTTTCTTCGAGAAATGTCTGTCGGTTTTACATATATTGCTGGCAAAGGCTTTATGTTCTTGCAGTATTTAGAAGCAAAATTTAAGCAAAGCCTTGCGTAATGGACGATCTAAATAAATACATACGTACATAAATGGGGCGTTATAAATAATTCGATATTCGAAATAAATAAACGTAACATCACGCCTATAATCCCCGAAGGAGTAGGCAGAGGAGTGTAATACACCCCCACATTTCACCAGTTACGTTTAAGTCCCACAATGGAATAGCTGGTGAGCGTATTGCCATACACCGAGCAAACATCCAGACTCCGAGTCATTACTAGAAATTCTAAATTAGAAAAATCCAAAGTGACCGTCCCGGGTTTGAACCCAGGACCTCCCGATCGGCAGTTGCGCTTGCAATCATTCAAATAAATAAATACGTAAATTGGACATTTTAAATGAATGAATATCTTGAGATATGTAGACACAGAGCCATCTAAACCGGAAGTAAGTAGAACTTGTGATATAGTAATCAGACAGTTAAAAGATTATTCATATATGTATTCACTTAAATATATCTTTTTGTGCATAATTTTTTTTTGTGTTAAAAGTCCCTGGACATAGCTTTTTCAAAATATTAGTCCAACTATGTCGAATTGACGATGCACTGCTACTAAAGTCTTTCTGAAATATCTCGTGTTTTAATTAGATTTTTAAGCTGTAAGCAAATATTATAACTTTTTCGGTAGTATTTCGCATTCTCTTTAGACGAGAGCGAATCTCTTATAAAAATTTCCGCCCTCTTGAATAAACTAAACGACATACTTCTGCTTCCAAACAGCTGGTAAATAGAGCGTCGAGCGAAGGCTTTGTTCCCTTTTGTGTAAATGCAAAAGTAATCTGTGGACTGTGGCGGAGAAAATATGCATTATTATTACAAAAATTTCGAAATTGAAAAGATTTTAATCATAATCGTCAACTTTTTTATCATTCTACTGACAGATACATCTCTTCCCCGAATGAGAGGTGTAAGACACATCCCAAGTTTTGGTTATCAGACGTATTTCTTAGAAATATTAAAGCTAACGCAGGTTTCGTTATCACATTTTCCACACACGCCAAGTTATATTTAATAGCTTTTATATACCTTAAGGAACATTATTAAGAACTCTACATCAGGTTTCCTCACCACATCTTCCTTCATAGTTACAGCAAGGCATACTGAACTGTCATAATTCCGTTAAGATAAAATTAGCGGGCTGCAATTTAAATCACTAGGTGCTGACTGTGATTCTACTGAATTATGAAATTAATCATTAAACTTCCCATTCTTTCCGATCCGTTCAGACATCTGCGAGTGGAAAACTTTTGGCTGTTTTGGTATCTTTCTATACAATGATGTATATTGCTTTTAGTTGTTGATTTTGCCATCATCAGAAATTTGCTGGAATTTTCCAAACAGAGAGAAATTCCATTCCATTCACTAAACGTTGGAAATGTGGCTGTCCCTTTTGTATACTTATTGTTGTCACGAACAATGCGGTGCAATGTTGTAGAGTACGGTACAAAAATACTCTTTATTTTCGTGCAGTAATGAGAAATACAGACATACAGAGAGATGACACTTTGAAATGATAGCTATATGAACGTGTAAGCGCTGAGATAATTTTTTTACATATTTCCTTACATATTATTCAGATCAAATTTAAACTGGATTTACGGATAATTAAAATTCCAAAAGTTTTAGTTCTTTACTATGAAATAGTTCAAATTTATAGTTGCTTCTTTTTCCCCCATTACATAATGATATATTCAGACATAATGAGGCTACTAAAATATTACTTACTGTATTCAGTATCTATCAGTATATTTGTTTCAGAAAATCAAATTTTGCTTCACATTATATTCAAATAATAAAACTATTTTAAGAGCTTAACACATTGGTAGACATTTTCAAACTCTATATTTAAAAGCTACGAAAACGTTCAGCTAGTATCCTAACAATCCAATGTAGACGCTTCCGGACGTAGAGCACGGAGAGTGCGGACTAGTCCATTAAGGGGCCGAATATAGCGCTGAGTGAGGCTTCGGTGTTAATTTTTGATGGTGTGACGTCACGGGAGCAGCGACCTGCGCACCGCGCAGCCGCCTGCATCGATCGCAGTTGCAACGCGCTTCCGGCACGGGCCACGCAGCGCGACTGCCTCCCGACGCATTGCCTTGCAGACGCTTAGTACGTGTTACCATTTCGTATTAACACTTTTGGCTCTCAATGTACTCTGTAATAACTTTCATACCATTTACTATTAATATTATTGCTATTTGTTGTATAATCCCCCCAGTTCCATTACGGGATAGGCAGAGCATAGACTGCCAAATATCTGTGATTACAGACCTGATATCATTCATTATTGTATAATACAATATCTTTATAACAATGCTGTAATATTATTATTAATGTTTTGTGAATTAATATTGATATTATATGATAATTATTTCTGATATGATTGAATTTTATAATATTTAAATTATTATTTTGATTATCATCAAATATCTTAATATATGTATTTAAGCGTTTATTTAAATATAGTTAGTTAAATGTTATTTTTTTTAACTGTGACAAGTTTATTATTATACGTAGAATTTAGAAATGATTTTTTTATTTATTTGTGATGCAACATAATGAGGCCCGTCCCTATATTTGGCTTAAAATCAAAGAGTTGGCTGATACAACCGACGCTCTGAGGGTAGCTTGCCTCTATTTTCTTATAGTAAGGATATAAGCTAGTATTAAAATGTTTTTATCCATTCAATTATAATTTTCATAATCATAAATATATATTTTTTATTTATATAGCTCTGAAATTATGCCAATGTACATAAGGACTTAATAATCTATTTTACCACCCTGTATAACGTAAATTACTGTTGTTTACGCACACACTGCTAAATTGAGAAAAGCAATTACTGCAGTTTGGAGAACGTAGCATAAATTCGCACCAAAAACTCCGTACGAAATGGCTGTTATTTAGTAGAACAGAAATGTTGACTCATAAATCATTATATTTACTGTTATATGCACTTTTGTTGTTAAATCTGATAAACACGGTAAATGAAATTGCCTTCTTCACATTGCAGTGTAATTAACATAATGAAAAATTTTTTATTCCGTATCTTATTGAAAAATTTAAAAAAAAAGCAAACGTTCATTACTCAATTTAATAAATATTTTTAAGGAATTAAATTATAATTAAATTTTAATTTTGTAATTATATTTTTCTCATTTATCTATTTTTATGTCAATGTTTATTTTTTAGCTGTAATTAGTTTAAAATTAAACTTATTTAATGATTTTAATTTCAGTCTCGAAGTAATTTGAGATTTATAGAAAATGTGTTTAAATCGAACATTCAACACCTACATAAGTGTACCGAGCTATATTTACGTGTTCATTCACAGCTTGCTAAGGTAATTGGAATCTAAAATATATGTACATTAGTCATAGTTTTGCGTGAACTGAAAAGATTTTGTGTTGCGTGTCCAATAGCTGAAACATGAACCTCGCGATATTTATAACCAAAATTACTTGCTTATTTTGTTTTTCTTTATTGCCCTTGTTTATTTAAGTCGCTTTTTACTTTTTTATTTATTTTACGCGTACTTAAATGTTACACTTTTATTTAATTTTAAATCGCATGCTAATATTTCGTAGTCTATTAATACAAACCTCGTTCGTCGAGTGGTTGCAAAGCGTGACTACTGATGAAAAGACTCGAGTCCCGGCTCGGATACCACTGAAGTTTCTAATTTAGATTTTTTAATAGGAATGTCAAGTACTAACTCGGAGTTTGAATCTGTGCCAGGTGTATAGCACTAGACTCACCACCTATTCTATGGGACGTTAAGCGTAACTGGTGAAACGTTGTAGTGTACCACGGTCCTCTGACTACTACTTCGGGGATTACAGGCGTGATGTTGCGTTTTAT
>DWJK01004163.1:0-12286 GCA_018248815.1 Croniades pieria auraria
GACCCAGAAGCCGAAACCAAACGACCATAGGCAGCGTCATTCCTTCCATCGACCCGCCCTTAATGGAAAACCCTATACATATAACACACCAAGCATTTCTAGCTAAGTAAAAACACATAAGGACAACAGTAAAATATGCCATAGTTCTTAATGAATTTTTACATTAAAATGAGCTTGAAAGTAAACCTTCATGCGATGACGTAATGCACCCAGTTTCACCGCGCCGGGGGATTCTAAGAAACCGGAAAGCGTAAAGTTATCCTAATGACGACGATGCTTAGGCATACGTCAGCCGCCACGCAAACAAAAACAAAACACAAATGGCGCTTATCTTTCATTCAACCCTTGAAACCTCGTCATTGAGCTGGCATGTGTGACTCACGCTTATTTATAGACCGCTTCTCGGAACAAAACCGCGTGGCAACAAGAATAGTTAACATTTTCTCAACACCGCAGCGGAGGCTTTTAGTTACCATCCTACTTTTATTGCATGTACTGTTATTATGCGTGGAAAGTATACATTACCGGGCGGTTTGGCAATATGAAAAAATAACCGGTTAGCAGCGAAGCAGTCGAGAGTGAGTGATCCGTTTGACCCTCATGCTGTTTTAAAAATAATAAATGTGCTACTTGTAAACTTTTACTTTAATTCATGCTAGTTTTCAAATCTATTTCATTGGAAATATATTTACTCTTGACAAATTCATATAATTTCCTTTGGAAAACGAGAAAGGTAAAAATATAACGTGGGTTTTAAGTTTTTAACATATGCTCTTATAATTAATATGTAGGACATGAGCAACCAAGGCTTGTGTATTGAAATGAAAAATTCAGTTATTTGATTAGTCAAGGTAGGCAGGACAACGGAAAAATGTACGACGACGTCAGGTAGGACAGGGTCTGGGAGCACGACGGGTTCAGGCACGATGACGGAAAGCTCAGTGGTTCCGATCTCGTCGAGTTCGAGCAAACCCACGGGAAACTCGGGGACTTCGATTTCGACGTCAGACGACGCTGCAAAATCTTTAGCTTTACGATTATTGAGCCTTTATTAAGCGTGTATGCTGAATTAAATGATTGTTGTTTAACAAAACAGCTTAAAATGACCTGAGGTACGTAAACGCTAGTAAAAATATTTAACTAATTAATATATATACATAGGTATAACAATTTAAATTATATACATACATACATATATGTTAATAATAACCCTGTCAAAGACGATTGTACCGCTGTCTCGGCGATAACGCTGCCATCTAGGCGACAGTAGTGTCACCTGTCAATAACAATGGTACTACTACTCTCAACAAAAGACACTCGAGTAGAAATGCTCTTTATAAACCAAACGTCATATAACTAACGCAAACACATATATACACGCACATAGTATTATACTTGCTAAGGTTACAATTTTCACGTGAATTCTTTTTAAAGAGAACAAAGAAGCGATACACTACATTTTCAGACAGTATTTTAAGTGTAACAGAATGTTACTAAGTTATCAGTTTATATGCGGATATTTTATATGCGATAATAATATTTTTAACATCCTGCCATAAATTTGGATGAATTTCATTTCCTGTCATGTATCAATATAGAACCAAGTAATTTAATCTTCACAACGGTAACAATTTTATAAAAGCATCCGGTATCATATAAATACTAGTGATATACTATGGTGGGAAAAAAAAAATTATGCTCTGCTCTCACACATTGTATAGGGCAACTTAACCGTGTTCTTGGATTCGTTATCCGTACAGAATGATATGACGTCACTATTCACTAGAGCTCCCTGACCACCTCAGTATAATGGCGACCTATGGTCCATATACCGAGACGTGACCGCCACTTGATAATTTTTCTTCTTCGTCAGTTGTCGGTCACTCGAGTGGTGTGGCCTGCCAATTTCATCTGTAACTTGCTACTTTTGAGAACTATATCGGTGACCTTGGTTCGTCTACGGATATCAACATTCCGTATTCTGTCGATTTCATCAGGATCACTAAGCACCATCGTGAAAGTATGTGCATCCAATCAATCACAGATTATAAAGAACTTTAAGGCACTTACCAATAGATTATAAAAGATGTCTGTAGGTCCGTAGTACTTTTGAGAGTTTTTTTAAAAACTTATCAAGTACTTTGCCCGGTAATTAGAACAAAATAGAAAATTCCATACTGCTGCATATATTTTCGAAATACAACAAACAAATTGGTTACAACTAAAAGTTAGAAGAAGAATTTTACCTTTTAGTTTTATTTGGTGGAGAAATCCTCAGTATCCGGAATTGTGCGGTTATCCTTTCAATATTGTCTAGACTTTCGGTATTCGCCTCAATAAAAAAGCAAAATGGCGGTTATTTTCTATTGGCATAAATAGATGTGAATTACTCCTATTTATAGATTGCCTCAATGAATAAATTGCATAGCAACAAGAATACTGTTATCACGTGTATACATTAGGTATTGTGCCGTTTAGCAATATGAAGAAATAACTGGTTATTAACGAGGCAGTCGCGAGTGAGTGATTTGTTTGACCCTCATTTTACTTTGAAGATAGTAAATTTATTATCTATGACCAATTACTTTAGTTAAAATGTGTTTCAAAAGTTATTATAAATACATTTAAGTCTGTTACTTTAAAAATAATATCTTCTGGAGGATTGTCCCTTTAAAGGGTGGTTTAGACGAAAATTTAAAAATATTTATTTAAAAGTCAATGTTTTTATAATTTGTGATCAAATTATATATCTTTTGAACATAATTCGAACATATTGTATCTTATAATATAATAAATAGTCACATAGTTTTAGGATAAAATGCTGTACTGGTTACGTAGTATCCGAACAGATAACAGAACTTGACACCTGAAAGTAAGATCATTTTACATGAAATTGTTTTGGTGGGATATCATCTCTTTTTGTAAATCGCATTAAAAAAACCCTGAAACAAATATTTTTTATTTTATAACAAGGCGTATGCATACCAATTTTTAGTTCTGTAGCATAAAAAACAGCGGAAGTCTCATACAAACTTCCACCCGCTAAGTTAAGGGGTTGGGTTAGGTTAGCTTAAGTTAATTTTTTTTGTTGTTTCTGTACTAATATTAGCTTACATGTAAAATTTTAGTTTTCCAGGACGTCGAGAAGTGCCCTACAATTTTGATGATCATAAGTCAATCAGTGAGCGACGAAATTGGGGTTTTTTACATATTAATAAAATCTAAAGTATAACAGTAATGGTACTGATATTTGGCATGTTCAATCAGTGTACTATGGACACCGTATCGTGAAAATTTTGATAATCTAGCATTATCGGAACCAAAACTATGAAGCTATGTTCGAGAAAAGGTAGATAATGCCCTAAGCGCTTCGCTTGACTCGTCTTGGCGCGGGCATTACTGTGCCCCCAGATCTCGTAAACCATACAGGATCATTATGACGTTACCGTTCATGAAATTGTCAGTTAATATTTTAATATTTTTTAGAAAGGTTGAGAAGGAAGTACTAACTATGCAGTCCATTGCATGGCAAAGGATAGACCATGAGTATACGAGTAGATAGATATCCTTAATGATGCACTATACTCTCCGTCCAATGAAAGCGGATAAAGCGATTATCCACTCGCCACCCACTTGTTAGCTGACCTTAATAGAGTATCACTTGAATGCACAAGCCTGATAGCCATAAACGATGAAATACAATATAGATGACTTATTAATAATGAAAAGGTTACCCAGTTTTGCGTACCTGCGTAAGTTTTGCGCACCGACACCAAATGCCTCGTCTTTTAGTTTTATGTAGGATACATTTTCGGAAGGGTGGACAGGAGCTCTATAGCTTAGCTCCCCCTGCTCCACTCTATCACATCTATCTAGACATACCGCATGACAACATCCATATCTTCTAGACACTCTTCTGAACAGAACGAAGCATTACGCTAAAACGTTTTTGCTACTGACTGCGAAAATCTGGAACTTCCTGTAGGCATCTATTTTTCCCGATTCCTACAACCTGGAACTATTCAAGGCAAGAATAAATAAGCACCTCCTAGGAAAGCGTGGAACATTCTAGGTTATATATCGTTTACCATTACCTAATTGCTATTAAAAAAATAAATTGAGAGAGTAGATATCCTTTTATCCTGCGACTTATGTACCTATAGGTCAGCCGTACCGTAACTACCGAGCATACCGTCTTTTCTATAGAGTACCTCGTACCTTTCTGAACATTACAGATTCTCCCAAGCTTTGTGTACCCTTTATATATAACATCAGCCCTTAAAGTTATGAAGACATTTGTGTACTTATTAGGGGTGCAGTTAGACTTCGACAGCGAGTATTAGTTTCGCATTCGCATGAACCCATATACAGGCCAACTGGTTTTGTTTTGCAAGACACAGGTTAGGCCTCATCTGGAGTACTGCTCACGTCTATGGGCAGAGGTTCCACAATACCCATTTGATTCACTTGACGTCGTCCAAAGGTACGACTTAAGAATCATTAACGATTGCGAGAATCGTCTCAGAATTTTCAAATCCATAAATGTTACTTCTACCAGAACATAATGGATCAGTGTTTATTTGTCGACCTCTAGAGAATGTTTCGTATTTCGTGACACTTATGTGCCTACCTTGGTAAGATGTTCTTTCATGTTGAATTCATGTCAATTCTTAATTATTATCATTATTACTGTCATATCCTTTATGTCAATTCTTTATTAGCCTATTAAATGCAGCACGATTAAAAGATGTTCACTAAATTTTTCCCAACTTTTTTAAACCACGTATTATGCAATAGATACATGTCCTCTATTATCCTATAGTCCTCTATTACATGATAATTACATCATTTTTGTTATGAAATCTTAAACATATGTTACCTTAATTACGAGAACATGTTGCATGTTCTTGGGATTCATATGTCGCACAAACATCTTAATATACATATTTGCTTGTTCATGTATGGATATTGATGGTGATGTACCCCATCATATGCAAAAAAATTCGTTTATTTGTTTCGGCATAACAGGCATTCATTTATAAAAATGTATGCTTCTAACGTATGTATATATATTTCTGAGTGTAGAGGTACTGTAATTATTTCCAATCAAAGGTCTGTTTCATAAAATTTCTTTGCATACTACGGTAATATAATATCTTGGTACCGTGTTCATGTTTCAATTCTATTTCTTACATTTGTATCACGACTACAGTTATTCATTTAAGTGAATATCGTAACAATTTGAATAATTGTAATGATCCAATCCGTATCGGATATTTCATCAGTTTCTGTTACTATGGTTATAAATTTTTGAGAAGTTAGTATTTCTCTACATCTAAGTAATTAGTCATTATTCGTTATCATTCAAGATATTTTTACAAAATTGCTAGCAATATATGGATTAAATGCTAGATATTATTGCGATATGTGTCAGATAATTTTTTTCATATTAATTTATCACAGGATTTAAAAATTTTGTATAGAAATATGTTAGCAAAAATGAACTGATAATTGGAAAATACTCTGAATCTACTCTATCTTCTGTAAATATTTTAATCGAAAAAATGAGTGCGCTTCTTCTTAATTCAGTTTATATAGAATCTTTGTGGACGCAGGGTAAGTTAGCAAGTCAGCCGTGGGACAGCAATAGAAAGGAACCAGTCCTTTCGTGGTCTGTGAAGCTCGCAATAAGACCACTAATATGGGTATCACAATTTTTTATCAGAATCTACGGGGCCTGAAAACAAAGCTTAAAATGTGGCGCAATCATTTATCTATACTTGAACGTGACACAATAGTGGCCACAGAAACTTTTCCTAATAACACCGTCTTTGATGAAGAATTGATACCAGGACACTGGTCAGTCTTACGTCGTGACAAAAGTACTCCCTGTGGTGGCGTCTTGCATGCTACGCGAGAAAATAGTGTTAAGTCGACAAGAGATTTAGACACGAAATGCAACGAAGATCTTTGGGCAGACTTTATGTGGAATGGCCATATTTATTATATATGCATCATTTGCATTAGGCCAAATGCTACGGATGAAACCTATACCCGTTGGTTTTATTTCATAGAAAAGGTAATAAATCAGTTAAAAGGAGAAATAGTAATATTCGGAGATATTAAATTAAATGTTGTATCCTCTAGTAGATATAATTTTTTATTGCGTTTATTTTTTGACATTTTGTACTTTAATTAAAAAATTATATACTAAACATGCATAGAAGTAAGCTAGGTATAGTACTTGTTCGGAAGAGTAAAAATGCAAGTGAAGTGGTCGTGACCGACACCGAAGGTATTGTTCCCATTGATTCTTCTCACCCAACTTTAGATGTTTGGATTAAAGTTAAGAAATATCGTAATCGTTTGTTCCGCCGAGTAATATAAATCGGGTGAATGATTGGAATTTTAACAAATGTGATTACGAAAAATTAAATTCCTTGCTCTGTGATGTCTCATGGAACAAAGCATTACTAACAAAGGATTCATGTAATGTAACTCGATATTTCGATGACATCATGTACAGCTTGTTTGATGCATGTGCGCCTGAAAACAAGAAATCGGAAAATAAAAACCACTGCTATCTAGTTATATAAATATGTATATACTGCTATCTAGTTTGGTTTACTTCAAAAAGTATTTTTGACATCAAAAGAATAATAAAACTGCATGAAGGCTCTAGACGTAATAAATGTTACCAATTATACAAACCTTTTCAAGAGCTTAGAGCCTCCTGAAAAGTTAGAGTTACTGCAACTTTCTATTCTATTTGAAACAGGTCGAAGGCATGGTTATTAAAAATCCTAAATTTTGGCGTTATATCGCTAGTTTTCGAGCCAGGGGTGATTTTGAGCCCATTATTAATTAGCAGATAGACATATTAATTCCTGTTCATTAACAGTAAACAAATAAGTAAATAAATTGCCCAAAGTACATAATAATATGAAACGTTCTCATTAGCAAGTTCATTTAGTAGTTGGGCCTAGTGGGACGCATGTGGCCTATTTGCATCCATGTTAAGCTGGTTCCAAAAACTCCTTTTGAGTTCCACATTTGGTATCATGCCATGGATTCTCGATATCTTCTTCGAAAAATTCTGGAGTTCTGTTCAGCGCATCAATTACGTTCCATATAACTTACTTGAAAAAACGTATATATGTACATACATACATACGTACATTGTTGACAAAAATGAATTATTATACGTTTTTTTTATTTTGCTTTACTTATTCCTTGACATGGGTATTATTAAAATACAAAAGTCGCCGCAATCTAGATACATATGAATTTCTAGTATTAGATAGGATATCAGATGATAGGAAATTACAGTGATAAAATCATTTTGTTTATTACTGACAGAGTCTGTTCAATGTAACTGTTTCAGAATCTAACAATGAAGGTTTTAATTGCTTTCCTTGTCGCCATGGCTGTGGCTGCTGCCAAGTCTCTGCCTTTCGTGCAGATAATCGTGAATGTTGACGCATCAGGCAATCCTCTTCTAAGCCCAGGAGAGAGCGTCCTCGTTCAACCACCGTCAGTCGACTTGCCAATTGTGGACGTGCCCGTTGACACCCTTATTCTACCTAGCCAGTACTGCCATCGCCTGAAGTACCCAAGCCCAAGCCCATTGAGTTCGGAGTCCCCAAGGTTCCCGTGGTCTTGCCCGAACCCGTCGAGATTGGAACCCCTGAGCTTCCCGAGATTGTGCCAGGACCCGTCGTGATTCCAGATCCGGTTCTCCCAGAAATTAGCATGCTTGCACACGAAATCTTCCCTGACATTCTCAACTAAATCAAACAGCAGAATTTTTTATTCAAATTTACAAGCCTTTATATATTTTACATATGTCTCATTTTTACCTTTCTTATGTACTACATATTTAAATGGGGCAGTTTTAAGCTCAGGAAATTGATATGTATTTCAATTTACCAGAAATTTTAAAAGGCCTTTTAATTTAAGTGGACAACCATACAATATAAATTCATAATCTTCAAAATAAAATGTGTCATAACGCCTGTAGTCCCCAAAAGTCGAAGGCAGAGGAATGTAGTACTACACTCCCATGTTACACCAGTTACGTTTACGTCCCACAATGGAATTGACGGTGAGCCTATTGCACAGGCACAAATCCAGACTCTGAGACTACTAGAAATTACTGCTAGAAAATGTAAGTTAAAAACATCCAATTGTATCCGGGATTTGAACCCAGGTCCTTCCGATCGATAGTCGCGCTTGCAACCACTCGACCAATGATCAAAATAAAATCAAGGTTTTACAAATACCTGGCCTACGATATCCTTGTTCACAACGGATTGTTTTTTTACATTGCATGACTTAATCTATACCAATCATAATCACAATTTTCTTGTTTCGAGGTTTTACGCAACAGTGCTTTACTTTTCGGCATTTAAAAATATTTCCAGAGATTCTTATCTTCAGGCATCTGAAACGGTGAATATAGGAGTAATCCCAAACAAACACGCAGATTGCAGCACGACGCCCAAAAGTGTCGCTCTATTCCCGGGTAAGTCTAAGATATTAGCATTTTGCACCTATTTGCCAATATTTCAAAATCTTCTATACTTTTCCTGAAATCCTCATTAATGGTCTAAGTCTCATATTCGTGAAACCATATGGGTTAGCTGTAACGATGAATATGACGTACTGGAAGCACGATTTTACCTTCAATTGCGAGACACCTTTTCATTTATACAAAGTTACCATGGGATTGTTTTGATGCGAAATTAAATCCCTATTTTTCTATATCAGGTTTGCGTAACCCGGGTTTCAAGATACTTTTCTTTACATAGTTTATTCTACGGCGCACTCAAAAAGGCTAAATTGGATGTAGAGATTTTTGGAGATAACCAACAACAGTATCTGCAGTTTTTAGCTTTTCTCTCTTCTCATCCATAGCCTATTTGTTAATTTCGTTTTTGTGTTGTCTTTTAAAAAACGGCTCCGCCGACTTTATTCTGTAGAACCATTGTAAGGTTTGTAAGGTTCAATGGAATAAGATGTTGATTCTGTTCATCCTTTAACTTCTTCATTATAATCATCAATCAGTATCCATTCACTGCTGTCATCACCTGCTGTCAGGCCTCCCTGGGCGCCATTGCGCTCTGTCCTCGGATTGCCGAATCCAGGCTCTGCTTGCAGCCGTTCGCAGATCGTCGCAGATCCACTGCTGTACATACATAGGTCTTATTTGTTAATAATCAACTAGCTAGAACAAAACATAATATTTCGCTTAGCTTCGAGTATTTCTCATCTTCGAAAAGCTTATAGATAATCTTTCTTAGGTTAACATCATCTACATATGTATGTATCTATTTCACTGGCCTGTTGGTCCAGTGGTTACTGAATGTGATTGCTAAGTGGGAGATCGTGGTTCCGATTCCCAGCTAGAATGTATATTTGTTTGATGAGCACAAATGTTTTATGTGTCCGAGTATAAAAATATTTATAAAGTATACATTACATACAGAGTTTATCAACCGCCCGCTCTGTTTAGACTTAATTTCTGATCAGATAGCCGTGTGTGTAGATGTCCCAAGACATTAATATTTAGTTTTGCCTGGTGGAAAGATTCCCATAATACAAAAGCGCAAAGATGTCTTAGCGATTTGATCCATGCTTAATTTACTTGCCTCAAAAATAAAGCTAAACAGCAATATTTTTCGGCGCTTATTTATAGTGCGAACAAAAGTTATTCATACATAGTTCGAGTCTGTAAAAACCGCATAGCAACAAGAATACTGTTATCACGTGTATACATTAGGTATTGTGCCGTTTAGCAATATGAAGAAATAACCGGTTATTAACGAGGCAGTCGCGAGTGAGTGATTTGTTTGACCCTCATTTTACTTTGAAGATAGTAAATTTATTATTTATATACGTTTGTAAATTTTGTAATAATTAAAGCGCGTTTGAAAACCTATTGAAAATAGAAACATATTTCAGTATTTTTAGTTCCAAAATATTCCATGTTAACCTATTGTAGACGGGATAGAAAAAATTAAGACAGTTTAAATAAATGTGCTTTTAATTCATGCTTAAAACATAAGTCATCAAGACTGGTGAATTGAAATGAAAAATTCAGTTATTTGATTAGTTGAGTTCGTCAGGCAGGACAACGGGACCGGGGACGATGATGTCAGGCAGGACGGGTTCTGGGAGCACACCGGGTTCGGGCACGATCACGGGAAACACAGGGGTTCCGATCTCAATGGGTTCGGGCTTGGGTACTTCAGGCGATGGCAGCACTGGGTTCGGTATAATAACGGTGTCAACAGGTACGTCCACAACTGGCATATCGATTGACGGTGGTTGAACGATGACGCTCTCTCCTGGACTTGGGACGGGATTTCCTGATGCGTCAACATTCACGATTATCTGCACGAGAGGCAGAGGGTTGGCGGCGGCCACGGCCATGGCGGCAAGCAGAGCAATTAAGACCTTCATTGTTAGATTCTGAAACAATTAATACAAAAATTAATAATTATTAGTGAGTACTCCATCCATTTTACCGTTATAGTATCATGTAGTTTCACATTTTACACACATTACTGAAAAAGATCGGACGGGGATATATGTAGTTGATACAACTGGAGTGGCTTTTACGATATCAACCCTTTCGCTTTGGAGTAAAGTGTACTGCATTTAGTGACGGCGACTGGCCAAATATGCAAATCTCAGAATGGAACTAATAGAAAATCTTCATTTTAGGATTGCCCGCTAGCTTTTTAGTAGGTTCGGAGCAACACGTTAGTGTTCAATGATTCTCAAGTCTCTTCCGACTGGAGATTAGTCCATTTCACTGGACCAGTCATTCATCAGAATGGTAGTCATATAGAGAAGTTTTTAATTCACTTTGAAGGCCGCCAACAATATTGAACGGCTATTGCCTAACGACAACCGCGGTCTGGTCAACGTGTCGAGACAGAATCGCTCATAAAATTTCGTCTTAAAAATATTCACAAGCCTACCCGCGGTACGTTGCCTAACTTTACCGATCATTGGCAATCTACTGCTGGTTCAGGGTTACAATTACACCTTTATATGTATTTTAAAATGTTTTTTATACATACACATGTGATGATAATATATAAAGATATGATAACTCACCTTGTGTCCACAAAGCTTCTATGTAAACTGTGTGGTAAAGAGAAAGCCCGCTTTTTATATCGGCATTGTTCGGGAATATCACTGAGTTATCAGTTTATTTGTTGTAACTTTATTTGCACTATCGAACTATGAAATCCTGCCATAAACGTTGATGACATTCATTTCCGTCTTGTCACACGTATGTTCTTGTTATATACTTAATCTTTATAACAGTTTTAATTTATCACGAGATTTTATTATATTATAAACCAATTCAATACCGCACCATCGTGTGTTAGCGGCGCCGTTAGTCATTAAAAAATATTATTGTATCGTTACGCCAGGACCTTTTTGGAGTAGACAGTGAGCACCGAGTGCCAAATATCTTTATCCTTACAGATCCTGATGTACTTCTTATACTGCCACCATTAACTTCACATACGTACATTTTCGAAAAGATGTATACATTTTTATGTACACGGTTCGTTTGGATCGGTACCACTGCTACAATTATTTCTGTCGCGAAGTAACTGTTATTTAAAAAATTGTATTTTGGGACAAAGGAAGTGGTTTACGCTTGTGTGTGTACACTAGAGGCGACTGTGTTAGCCTCCAAGAGTGAAAACTCTAAACAGATTCGTGTAACATTCATACTAACTTTTACTAATTGGACTAATGCATCGGAGCGTTCTTGTTTCCGTAGTCCTCTTAACTCATTAATGCTAATTGTATAGTTATCAACAAATACTGTCCTACCTGACGTAATAGAGCTATTTTTACAGACCATGAAAATCTGGATGTAGATGTCCACGGACAGAAGCGATTTCTTATGACTCGGCTTATTTGATACTTTCATAACATAAAAATACCATGTGCTTATTATTTTCCTGTATACTTATACTCATAATCATTTCTTTTTGAAGAATTGTAGTAGATTTCAAATAAATAATTTCCTTTTAACTGCCTCGTTGATCGAGTGGTTGCAAGCCCGACTGTCGATCGGGAGGTTCTGAGTTCAAATCCCGGGTCCGGTACTATTAGATTTGTCTAATATAGAATTTCTAGTAGTGACTAGGAGTCTGGATCTGTGCTCGATGTATAGAAGTAGTCTCACCACCTATTCCATGAGACGTAAACGTAACTGGTGAAACGTGGGAATGTACTACACTCCTCTGCCTAC
>DWJK01004164.1:0-12285 GCA_018248815.1 Croniades pieria auraria
GTGCAGTGGTTAGTATACCTGACTACTAAATGGGAGATCGTTGGTTCGACTCCCATGTAGAACATATATTTGAGTGATGAGCATAAGTATTTGTTGTATTTAGGAATGAAAAAAAATATATATATCGTTTGGTTTTTACAACACAGCCTATATCGAACCTACTTTGGTTTCGGGCAGCCGCGTGTGAAAATGCCCCAATTTTATCGAAAATAATATATTATGTCGCGTCCATTGTAACATATTAAGTGGCACGCGCCATAAGCGTTACTTTGACCATAACGTGTTTCAACACTTTGATAATTTGTTAAACATTCACCTAAAGTTAGTTATAAAACCCCTAAGGGTGGTAAGGCTGGTTTAAAAACTTTTAACAGCTGTAACCTCGTAACATCACCTCAAAACCTTTGTAAAAGAGTACATTGTGAAACTATCCTTAGGTTAATCTCTTTGTTCGTCTCAGCCTGTTTGGTAACTGTAATATTGCTAACGTAATTCAACGCAGCAAATTTAGTTTCGTTTAAAGAATTTATTCTCTGGAACACCATGTTTATAACCAAAGCTTTATACTTTTTACTTATGTTTTTTATTTACAGCCATAATTTCTCCAAAATGAATTTATGAAGCCGTAAATAATTAATTTGTTAATATGTAAGCAGGTTATTGACGCTCTGAACACGTGTTATACCTTTTTAAAATAATTTTCAGTCGTAGTTTTCTATCACGTATCACGTAAAGCGATAATGATTATACGTTAATGGATAGATAAATGTGTGGATAGACGAACGACGAAACGATAGATCGAACGAATGAATGAGTCAACAGATGAATGAAGGAGCGAATGGATTAATGAATGAGCGAACCGAGGAATGAATGAATAATCGTATTACGATACCACACGATTATCTCATTTCAGACTAAAACGCGAATCTGTGATACATATAATAGCGAGACAATCGATGAAACATCTAATATACATAATATACGTATAAATAATTTCACGCTTAGAACAAAGCTCCTGGAAACCAATCCCACGATTCAATGACTTAATAGTCAGAATCAACTAGCCGACCAATAGGTCAGTCAACATGTTTCGAAAATAAAAAGATCCCCCAATTGTGAAAACGCGACTTTCATTCTCATACTTATGATATACTAATGTGACAAACCCATTGCTAGTCGAGTTTCCTAATAAGGAGATCTGTAATTCAGCTAATTTTAACATAGCGTGTGGCGTGGAATCTAGCAACGGTTTCACATACCGATCAACGTAACATCGGGCCACTAATCTGCGAAGAGATTGGCACAGGGTTTCAGCACAATCCCACATTTTAGTAACAACATTATACGCCCCACAGTAGAATAGGGGGAATAAGAATTTAGAATGCATTTAATGCTACGCAATTCAACAAACAACTATTCATTTTTAAAACAACACTTCAGTCCTCGATTTAATAGCTCTTTCACCACTTTACATCATCTGCTAAAACCATAATAACTCAGCGGTAAAACATTGTTTAAGCTTTAAGTAGGCTGCCTGTTACACCGTTTTGTAACATGCTTTTGAACGGTGCAAAATATTTTCACACATATTCGAATGGACTGCTTCGTTGGTCGAGTGGTTGCAAATGCGAATGATGATCAAGAAATCATGGATTCGATTCTCGTTGCGGATACTTTTGGATTTTGCTAAGTTAGATTTTCTAGTAGCAATGTCTAGTAGTAGCAGCTCCCAGTCTGCATGTGTGTGGGTAATAAGGCCAACATCTGTTCCATAATGGGACGTAAACGTAACTGGTAAAACTTGCGAGTATACTACACTCCTCTGCCTACCCCTTCGGTGAGTTTTGGTGTTATGTTATGATTTTAACGGAAAAGGTGACTTAAACTGCGCTTATAGTTTTTGTTCAAACAAAATCTTAGGCGCCCTCATCACTTTTACCAAAACCATCGAGAGTTTTATTATGCAATCGTTTGACACAGAAGTCTTCTTAGAATGAGAAGACCAAAGGTCACATAGGTCTTTCACGTTGGCTAAATGCTGATTGGCAGACCACTCGTCTTTGAAATTATAATGAAGAACTGTAGTGTGCAGGTTACCGCACAATGTTTTTCTTCACGAAATGATAGTGTAATTATTTTGTAAGGGACAAGAGGTGCCCAATAACATTTGAACTCCGTGGTAGTTTAAGGCTGAATACCAACCATTAAGATAGTACTAGTTATTAGTACCCTACATAAAGTGTACATAATAATATTATGAATTTTTTTCCCGACACATCGTTCCACTGATGGACACCATAAATGGGTTAAAACCATATTCTGCCACACTGGCAAAGTGTGGGTTGGCAGACTTTAGACACCTCAGAAAAAAATGCAGATACGAAGCTTTCTTTTTGAATTCTATTTATCAGAAATGATATAAAACACCCTCTGGTGTAAGCGCAACCCCTGCAGAGAGGGCGCTAATCCCCAACCGCAGATTCATTGCGATATTACCGGATGTGCGTCGCTTGTTTAAACGAACTGCTAATAAATACTGCTGGAAGCCTCTGCGCAGTACAACTGTCACGTTTATTGCTGCCGCAAAGCAGCAAATGTTTTGTTTCGAAAAATAAACTTTTGTTTTACTTGCAAAAGTCAGTGTACTTACAAATTCAGAGGTATTTTATTTTGCTGTTACGCAGCAATTTATTGAAACCCTTAGTTCTGATGTGATTCTATTATTTTTGAGTACTTAGTGGGGATTCAAAAGGAACGATGACTTTTTATCAATTGTTAGGTTACCTTTATAGCCGGTAACAAAAAATTGTATTATGAAGAAAAATTATTGTTCGAAGTCCGCTTTACACTCTGTCGTGTTTTGTTACAAAGTCCAAAACAGAATTCGTACGGCTTACATCATATTGTAACTCTTAAAACTGTGACGAATTAACATAAATTTGAGTATAACACTATAAATATGTACAATACCGAACGTGTTACCTTTTTAACTATCTGACTCCGCCTGCCTATACCAGTACGGACAGTTACTTAGTTATGGTTATCCGCACGTAAGATACGTTTGTACTAAATTAAATTTCAAATACAATAAAAACAAACAACTGCTTTTTTGCTGTTAGTACCTCGCCATTACGTCATCATAAGAAGGTGCTTAATTAACTTCTGCGATTTATACATACATGTGTAGATGTTTCTAGAATTATAGAACTCTCTCGCAACAGAGATATTTATTTTCAAATTTTCCTCTCAACTATCGACGAACACGAGATTTCAATTACTTGTGATTGTGCAACGGGAAAGGTGGCAGCGTACGTCTAATCACCGTGAGGCAGGAGGCTTAAGTCGCGTGCAGGTTGTTTCCAAGAGCTATCGTAACTTATTATTATTATATCATCCTACCCTGTCCCTTACAAGGTAGACAGAGAGAATCAAGTGTTTAATATCTGTATTCTTACAGACCTGTCGTATTTCTTCAATGCCAGAGGCTTTAAATATGCTAGCCTGTTGCACTAACCATCTCTTACTACCCTGTAAAAGTATAATAGCTATATTTGTAAGTATACACAGGCTTTTAGTCTTCAGATCAAAGACATTGATGAATGAAGAAGAAGCACATGAAGTCTTTAGAGTTTGAGATGTTTGGCTTGACAGGATAATATTAATAATGATGGTAATTATATTGATAAAGATAATAATTATATCAATATAATTTTTCTCTCTCTCTCTCTCTTTTGACCATTATTACTCCCATCTGATTGTGGGGTCTGCTTTCCGTATCCTCTCTCTCCACCTCGCGGGATTGAATACTTTACCGGCGAACTTCGTTCGAGGAAACTACCGGCGATCATGTCTTTCGCTTGAAATTATAAATCCAAAATTTTGAATTTTAATTCGAAGTGATTAAATCATTAGCAAAGTGCAATATTTTGCACTAGCGTCTCTTGTCCTCGTGCAAAACAACCTTTTCATTTCAGCCCTTAATATTAAACCAGTGTGCTCTCGCCCTACTTCAATTATGGCACAATTTTCTCCGGTTGCTTTTTAACTTAAAGCCTTAAAGCCAGGTGATTAAACTGTTGTACGCGGATATTCCGGTTTCATTCCTTTTTTTTGTAATACTTTAGATACCGTTATAACATTTCATTACATTCGATCCACACAAGTCTTAATGCCTTGAATATTACTGGATTATTCTATGAAATATGTGTGTATTGGTTACATAAATAGACCTCTTCGTGGCATCGTACAAGTAGATAAACCTTAATAGAGGCCTCTAGAGCCTTAAAATCGTTTTGAAGCGTGGTGTCAAATCTGTAGTAGAGGAGTGTGAATAATAGAGTAGGTTTTTGAACTTCACTTATGATAGAGCGCAATATATTTCTTAGCTACTGAAATACGGTAGAGACCAGACGATAGCGAGCAGCAGAACTTCTACGAGTTGAAGCTAATAGTAGAATCTCGCAGCTGTTCTCTCTATTTCTTCTTACCATGTTAAACTGAAGCTCTATTTCTGTTGCCAAGTACCATCTCACTGCATGTTTCTAAGTTGTGTGTCCAATGTGTATGTGTATGTATGTATGCATATATATCTATAGTCACGTTTAATATTGTAGCATTGTCATACAGACAGAAACAGATGCTCCTGGACCATAATGGACAGTGAACACCACGGTAGAGTGCGTCTATAACATGAAAGGAAATTTATATAAGAGATAAACATACTAAGCTCGCTAAGATAACAGTATTTATATTAGACAGAATGGAAACTAAAGTAAGTGATAAAGCTCCAAGACAAAAGCTTATAAATATATTTAAGACCAACATAATTCGAAACGTCCAAAGAAAAATGTATTTACATTTCATTACATTAAATATGTATGTACATGTGTAGGTAAACATTTTCGTTTAAATGGTAAAAGGCGAAAGGGAGTTGCCAACGATTTCCAATCCATTTAACAGACTGACCAAATGTTTATGAACGTGCCCTGTCAAGGGCGTTTAGGGCGGAGTTTATATCGCCACACCGAGAAACAGCTCTTACAGCAGACGTTCGATAATGCTTACCTTATACTGAAGGTAATACTGAAAAAATTAAAAGATATATGAAATGGACTAGCATTGGGAACGTATATATACTGCCGAGCTTTCAAAGTGCTCATTCTTGTTTTTACATATAACAGAAATGAGTAGACAAATATAGAAATAAATTTGATAACCAAAATATGATATTCATCTGAATTTTTAAGGTATAAGTATATGTTTCAAGGTAAAGAAACGTTAACTTACATATGGATATAGTGGTTACTATCATCATCATCATATCTCAGTCCACTGCTGGACATAGGCCTCCCCCAATGAGCGCCATCGCGCCCTGTCCTCGACTTGTCGCATCCAGCATCTGCCTGCAGCCCGGTTACTATACTTTGTGACAATTTCAATAGTGACAATACTGAATGTATTTAAAAAAGTCCAAAAACTCGATTCGGACTTGACTGGTTTATTCAATATCCTTAATGTACATTATTTTCTAAGATATTCGCAAGGAGCAGACGGAGCACAATAACAATATAACTTGTTATGGTCGACCCAAATAAAATGTTTGTGATGGTCTGACTCTAGGAATAGAACTACAACTAGTCGTTTTTATATCTCGCTCCCAAAATTACTTAGGAGAAAATTGTTCTGAGAAATAATATTGTCCCTTTCATAAATTATATATTTATAATATGTGCCTTAAAATAAACTAACGATAACAAAACTATAAGTAGCGATAACGTAGCGATAACGCATCGTAACGATGCGTTACTTTAAGTGCAAACAGTATGCAGTAATTTATCAGTGTGTGGACTGTTGTCATTAAATGTTCAATTTGATATTTAGGTTTGTCATAAATAACAGAATAGCTTCGTAACATACAAACCTGTCCGGTGCGAAATTTTATATACGTATACCTTAGAAAAATCCATTTTGTTATAAATGATTCAATTACCAATAGAAAACACCGCGTGGTCAGAATTAACCTTTTAAAAAACATGTCTATTAAATATAAAATAATTTGTAATTTAAAAATTTTTTTTTTACTGTGTGTTTTTCATGTTCCCTCAGTAATATTTATGATTAAAATTGTATGTATGGGTGGTGTGTCCGTGTTTGCGTCTATATGTATGTGTGTGTGCGAGTATACGTATACACGTACATATATATGAATGTACATATGTACGAGTATATGAAGCCAAGGCACTAGATATGTATTTGTATTAATTTAATTTCAACTTTCGTCAATTTAATGTATGTATATTTTAATATGAACCACAAATTATTATTAGTCTTTCAGTTCATCTAATTTTAAAGTAAATACTTGAAACTGGTTTTAAGCCTCTCGTTTTCATCCTAAACCGCTTAATTTAAATTGATTTAAGTCTAGACATTTCGTGCAACCACTAAAATCACACTTATATCTCTAGCCCTTAAACCCTTAAAATTATAACGAACGTTACACACTCTTGCTGAAGTGTTAATATTATTACCGAGCAAAGATTCGAACAACGAATATAAGATTGACAGTGGTTTAATGTACTACTGTGAGTCTGTGTGTGTCTTAAATATTTTTACGCTCTTATTTATTCATTTATTAATATGCTCACAATAAGACAGCAGGTGAATTTTATTATCGAAAAACGTAAGTGGCATTTTGTAATATTCTACATGAAATTATGTACGTCCTATGTCAATATTATTTTATTATTGCATCATCATGACAGAACCCTTACGGGGTACGCAGAAACATCTGCAAATATTTCTCTATCTTTACTTTTATCTGACGTGTTTCTTCTAATTTCATCGTTTTCGCTACAAATGCAAGCTTCATACAATACGTATCTCCGATCCCGTGTCAAGTACTATTTCACTTTTTAACTATAAATTTGTAATATTGGTATGGAGGCTGGACTTATGGCTGGTGCATGGCAAGAGACTCACCACCTATTCCGCATGTTCTATAATGATAAGTATTTGGTGACACGTGGGAGCATACCACACTCCGGCTACCTCGTGGATTATAGACGTAATTTTAGATTTTTATATACAATCCAACGTGAGTGCTAAGGTTGCCTTCGTGGATTATCGAAAAACTGTCAGAGGCGTCTGTAGCTTACGGTGCAGATGCGTATTTACGGTGTTTGGATAGAATTTTACTGCCACTCGAGCGAGCTGAAGGGACTCCGTTCAATTAGTCTGACAGTTTCGTTAAAATATTAAACAGTTTAAACTCTACATTTTGTTATAATATCGTACAATATATTATAGAGCACACCGATATTTTCATGATGAAATGTTGCTTGCTGAAACTGTGAAGAAAAATGTAGTGAATACATTTAAATATGGGACGTCTACATATTATTCTCTAAAGTGCAATCTGTCCATTTTTATTTATATAGAACGTTAGATTATGATCTGAATCGTGAATTTTTCGTTGTGAGAACACATGTCTAAGAACAGAACAATGAAAACGTTGATGATGAAATTGATGATGCTGATGTTGATGATAACAGTTAGTACTTAATTAGGCAAATTTATTTGGTAAATAAGTCTTTCAACCCACGCCGTACTAAGATCCAATTTTTAGTAATTAAAAAAGGACCAAAGTACGTATTTATTTTACATGTAATGTTAACTTAAGGACATAAATTATTACATGGAGTCAATAAAGCCTGATATTGGCATCATTTCGATACGAATTGTGTAAGGAAATACAGCCTTAAGGCTTCATAGTGCGAGGTTAATAAAATATGATTAATATCAACGCGAAAACGATATTAAACCGACACCAACAGCGCGCCAGCCGTACATCAAATAGCAGAGCTTAATAAAGTTCGGTAAAGAGACTAAAGTTTCGTTTATAGAAATATTTCTAATATAGATATAATTTCTAGAAATAATTCATAAATATCTGTACTACAACCGTTTTTTTCAAAAGCCTACGAAATGAAAAGACAAGTTCAGCCTTTAGCGACGATGTTCTCGGCGATTTATATCAAATACCACAGTCAGGCGAGACACGAAAGTATCAAAGTCCTTAATTTTTTCTATGAAATCTATAATTTAATTCCCGCTACTTGTATTTTGAAATCTTCCCGTTGATAGCTGTTGCTGTTGCCGTTGGTTTCAACTCTTTCTGTGGTTCTGTTGGACGTGGATCTCTTTCTACAACGCAAAAATAACCGAATTTAATATCTCCACGATTTTATTTGCATCCACTCAGGCTAAGAATATTTCGGTAACGATTACCCTTAACAAAATAATATAAGTAAATACATTATTAGTAAATATTTTGTTTTTCCTTCCATCTGATCATACAACCAATAACCAATAATGTAATATTCATCAATCCATTTAAGTTTATTAACGTCGTTCAAGTGGCAATTAATTACATATTCAAATGTATACAAAACATTCATTTTCAGGATTGTGCCTGACCCCTAAATGTGGCCAAAGTCCTTTCTAAAATTACTACATAGGACTCTTGTCAAATTAACTCCACTTTATTCTGAACGCATCCTTATAATGACGTCACAACATGACGCGGCACTGGCGCTTTGGAATGTGCAACAAAAACTAAAAGGTCAGTTCGGTGAAGGGTTAGGCACTTTTATCGAGTCAAGATGTTTTTTGTCACCATACGACCTTTGTCATTCGTAAACTGTGACGTCACGTGAGCTTAAAACGTGAACGTGAAACGTAAATGTGAAAAGCATAGAACGTAAACGTAGTTGATAGGGTATGGGCTTTATTTCAGTTAGTATTAAAATTTATTTATAAAATGGGAAGGTGTCTAGTTTTTTTGCCTATTTCATAGACTAGACGGTTCTATGGATATGAATATATTACGTTATTGTTACAGTTATAAGTATATGTTTATGTATTTGCCCACCATATAATTGTACACAGAGAGTATTGTAGATCCTCAACCCGATGGCCAGTATGGGCGTGGATTCCAGCAGGATCAGTAGGTACAGACGTAGACGGGATAGCAATGATGATGACGATGATCATGTATATAGATACTTTACGCAAAAATACAGATAGTTGGTATGGACTGTTCATGCCATAACATACGAATATAAACGAAGCATTGTTCATATACAAATAAAAATTAAAAACTTTGTAAGCATTAATATTCCGCAACTTGAGATGTTTAGGTTTTATTTACCGACATGCAAGCTTCGATATTTAAAAGTATTATTCCATATATTAGTGTTCCAAAATCTAGTACGCGTCTGTCGGCTGCGAACCTCCTCATTTCTATTGGAAAGTTTAATTTTAAAATTTTCTATAATATTACGTATAGAACATTTCTACAAATTTGTATAGTAAATGTAAACGAAAGAAATCTCTGCAGCCCTTTTTAAGGATATTTGGTCACGGCAGTGTGAGATTGGGTAAAGGTAATAGTAATAATAAAATATATTTTACTTACAATTTATACAGAGACTATATGAGCTGTAACTGTAGCTGTGAGAAATGTAAAGAGACCGTTAAAGCCGAATAAATATTGTGGACTGAGATTAAAAAGAAACATTTGTATACGAATAAAAAAGAGGAAAATAATAAAAAAAGCGATATATTTTTGTTACACTGGCGCACTATACGCAGAACACAACGAAGCATGCAATAGACCATGAGTGTACTTAGAGACCGGACATCGCTAGTGATGGACAGAGACAATATCGATAATGTCATCGCCATTTGAATTATAATAGTAAATATTTGACTAAATACTAAATATTCGACTAAATAGGCTATTTGACTTAAATGTTGTTATAATCATGTCATTACGCCAAGTCGCTAAGATGAATAGACAACACCAAATGCCAAGTATTTATATCCTTGTAGACTAGACGTGTTCTTCTACGTCTCTCGAAGATTTTTGGATTCCTTTTAAGACAGTATTTGACCTATATGGTCTCAATAAGTGAGTCATGGTCTCCCCCATCCGTCATTTTTAAAAGAAAGAGACTAAACAATATATTTTGACAAGGCGCATTTTTGGGGGTTATTCCAATATCAAATCGTAAAAATAAATCTCAGTAGTATTCATAATCAGTTAATGTCTTTTTAAACCGCATGAAATAATATAAAAAATATGAACATTACTTAAACCAACGTCATACATTATTAAAATTCATACACCGTCTTTGGGTTTTGCTTAAGCTGTGATAACCACCGAACCATATCATGGAGACGCTCGTTAAAAAAATGTGGAGAGTTTACAAGCCACGGCAATAATCATGAAACTACATCACGACAAATCACATCACTACAAATACTTAATGGTTTTGTTTGTGCTAAGTATAATATCTGAGGTTTTCCCACAGCACTATGACATGGAGTTGTCCAATAAAGTCGCAAAGAGAGCTCCAGTTTACAGCCGGCATCGCATTGGATACTTTTCGGGTGTCTCAAGTGTCTATAGGTGATGATGAACACTTAACATCAAGTGATCCGTCCTCCTGTTTGCCGGGCTAAATATAAAAAAATATCAATTAACAAAAAAAAAACTCTACAGCGTGTGATGCTAGGCAGACTATACCCTAACCCTCTCATCAGAGGAGACCCGTCCTCCAACAATGGAATGACAAAAAGGTCGGAACGGAAAAAAATCGATATGGGCAATAATACCCACAGTCCATCACTACACGCAGCGAGGCATATAATCAGGTGACTGCTGTGTGCCCAAATAACGAACGCGCCACCGAATCCTTTGTATCGTCATGACGCCGAGTGCCAGTGTCAGCGAGTGCCATACATAAATAAATAGTATGTGTGATAAGTAACAAATTTAAGTTTATCTGATTATGACCATCATTAACTTTGAATCTTTTCCATCATTATTATCAATGTTTCTTTGTTCTACTATCCGATAAGAGTCTTCACTCAGAATGTGAAGGTTAAAGCCATTGATAGCTACCCTGACCACGAGCGATAAGGCAGAGGTCACACGCTTTGAAAACCATTATGGAGAACTCTAAGATTTCCAAGTTTCCTCAAAATCCTTTCCTTCGTGGCTGTAAAGAGTTTGAATTAACAACATCATTAGCTTCGAGGACGTAGTGAAAGACAATTTAAATGTTAGAAAAATAGAACTTGCACACACTCCTAATCGCGTCACATTTATCAATAGCAACAGGATACTTAATACTTTTATGTCAATAACTACGTACGTACCCTAATGTTTTACCTACCCCCCATATCTCTTCAGGATCGCGATTCGCGCCCCCACCCGGCGCAGAGAAGATCTGATTACCATGTCGAGGGTAATATTGAAACGTTTGCAAACTCTTTAAACTTAATGTTACCTGTAACAAAAAAACTTTTACCCAAATCCTCTAGCGTTTTGTGTTGAAGACTTTTTAAAATGATGATGGCATTTTCTCTAGAAATGTCAGTATTACATCTATATTATATAACTTTTTTATTTTTCAAATATCACATGGGAATAATTTGTCACAGCAAAACTGTTGTATAATCGATTTTCTTTTTATACATGTACATAAATAACAATGAGCAATTGACAAATCAGAAATAAGAAGATTCAGAAATACGTACAGCGCCATCTGTTGACGGACGTCTGCATTGTGTTGCCCTAATATAACGTGAACCGTATAAACTAACTACGAACTGAGTATATAAGGTTCCTCCTATAGTCTATAGCACGCAAGAAGTAAGGTTAGAGTTTAACGTTTAACGTAACTGGTGAATCGTGGGAGTGTACTAAACTCCTCTGTCTAGCCCTTCGGGGATTACAGGCGCGATGTTACGTTAGAGTTTAACCTGTACATTACTACTCTCCAATGGTTGACTACCGGAGAATGCCGCTAGGAATTAATTTCAGCATTTGTTATACCTGCTTATGATGTACAATAAAGTGTAAATAAATAAATTACTCATTTGTGAGATATTTTTGCAGCAAACATTTAACAGTAGCAGCTTAATGACATACTCTACGAGTCAACCCTGTATGATGTAGAGATCATGATGTTGGTGCATATTATAGAGCTATAAGTATAAAAATATATCAGTTGTTTAGGTCCTTACATTGGAGTTGAATTTTTTCCCTAGTAAGAAATTGTCCAAATGATGAAAAAAACGGTAATCTGTTGGAGCAAGGTCCGGGAAGTATGGTGGGTGTCGGAAACATTCTAAGCGCAGCCCTCCAATTTAGCAATCGTCTGTCTTGAAGTATGGGGTCTAGCGTTGTCGTGAAGCAGCAGTGGGCTGGAGCAATTG
>DWJK01004165.1:0-12284 GCA_018248815.1 Croniades pieria auraria
GGATCGAGTTCAGTGGCGTGCTATTGGAGAGGCCTATGTCCAGCAGTGGACGAAAATGGGCTGATAATGATGATGATAATATTGTGCCTCAATAGTGGAGGAGTTCGGTGCAATGATTGTAAGCACGATTCTTCTCAAGAGGTTCCGGATTTGATTCTAAGGTCGGGCAAACTACATATTATTGGGTTTTTCTAAGTTAATATTCTCAATAGTAGCACTGCGTCAGGATATGTATCCATTATATGTCGATAGTCTTACCCGCTATTACATGGGACAGATAACACAACTGGTTAAAAATGGGAGTTCTGCACTCCTCTCTTTATCCCTCTGAGACAATACAGTCATGACGTTATTAATTTATATTAATAGTTATGTTGCTTTCAATATTAAATAAATATCATATTGGTCTGAAATATATTAATTGAAGCTATGTAAAGATTATTCGACCATCTGTGTGAGACAACATGATTGAAAGATTCAGTAGAGCAAATCCCCAAGTCCCAAATTAAATCATACATCTCCGCACCTGCCAGGCGCTCGCTTGGCGCAATTACCTGGCTTTTATTGACTTTTACTTTGAGGCTTTTGAATCAGCTTTTATTAAAGTGTCTTGTTAAACACATCCAATAGTGCCTTTATTGACATAATGTAAGATTTTCTAAAATAAACCTATTTAGAATATCGTTTAATTTAAAAAATAGAATTCAATACCTCAATATATTATTTAAGTCCTAAAAAACAACATCGATGTATAAAAAATAAACCGTCATTCTCAGACAATTTCGAAAAGGAGCGAAATATAAAAAGAGCTGCAAGGTACAACAACTCGCGCCCTTTGTTAAGGGTTTAGTGGAAGCATTCATTGGAAGGGACTGCTATCTCTATCTGGTCCATCGGATGTGAGAAAAAACTGCGGCTTTAGTGGGACAAATTCTTTTCGATTCAGTCACGTAGCGGCAAGATGGGCCTCTTAGCAGATTTTCTAAGCGTATGTTTAAGATTGGCCGGACTATTTATTGAAAGGACTATTTATTTTATACATCCGACGAAATGTAACTTACATTTTATCGAATGTGTTAAGCAATTATTTTACATATACTCGTATATTAGACTAGGATAAATTTACCTACAGTAACATTAAGTTTTATACTCCTTTAAGCAAGTAATCACTATAACGTTGTTGATTATGTAAAGACACAATACTATAAAAAAAACGTAGCTTAACGCCTGTAATCCCCGAAGGGATAGGCAGAGGAGTGTAGTACACTCCCACGTTTCACCAGTTACGTTTAGTCCCATGGAATAGGTGGTGAGCCTATTTCCAGACACCGGGCACTGATCCAGACTACGAGTCACTACTAGAAATTCTAAATTAGAAAATTCCCATAGTACCCGACCCGGGATTTGAACACAGGACCTCCCGTTCAGCAGTCGCGCTTGTAACCACTCGACCAACGAGGCAGTCTATAGACAGAGGTAACGCACGAGCACTATATGAATAAACTGTTAAGGTAGCGATTATATCTCATAAAAATACTCTGCGTCATAAAAATAGGTCTAATGAATAAGTAATCGGCCTGTTGTAGGCCCGGATCACGCTACGCTGCTACGAACTGTAGCCCGTAGATCATCTACGTAGATCATCCGACATACATATCGATCTAAATGTTTAGATTTCCAGAACTTTCCCTGCCGGTTAAGTTGTTATATACATGTAACTGGCAAGTGACATGTAATCTGTCGGTTAAGCATTTCGATGATTGACCAAAACTTGACGCAAAAGAAAGAACTCACGGCAGGATTTGATCCCACAACCCCTTTGTGGGATAATAAATCCCAAAACCACAACTGTTCAATTTGCTCTACTGTACAAATTTACATAGAGTAATTTTAAGCAACATTTGTGTAAATTCAGTGTTAGGGATAGCAAAAAATAGTATTGGGAAACATAAAGTGACATAGCAGAGTATGCACTCAGACAAAATGACCAGTTGTGTGTCATTTGGGATGTAATTGCGACACGCAGCTGACGCCCGCACGTTTGCTGCTCGCTGTTTGATTGTACCCACACATTCAACATCACAATATTTTGGGGACATTCTCAATGAAATTTACACTCGAATTTTATGATTAAATACGAGTAGCAATGTTAGTGTTAGAACCAAAATTGAAAATGTAACCATATCGTAAATGCTTCTTTAAATAGTAGTTCATTTCAGTTACGGTAACATTAGAAATATCATATTCTTATTAATCCTTATGCTAATATTATTATTCCTGTTATGAGCTAGTAGCCCATGACTTGCAACTGTTTTGTAAATATCGAGATGATTGGCCATATCCAATTAATAGATAGCTATTTAACGTTAAGTAGACCATTTAGTGACGACAATAAAGGATAAATATCAAGCAAAACATACCTTTGAGAGCCTAATTAGTAGAAACGGTTTTAGACAACCTACACCTTTGGTAAGACAGACAAGTGTTGTTAAGAAACGTAATGGAGGTTTATGTTGATATTTTTGGAAAGTGGGGTAAATATCAGCACTTAAGCCAACAAGGAAATAAAATACCATTATTACAGAAAACTAATTAAATGTATTGCTTATTATTCGATGCTTTCTAGCTTCACTGTAAGGAACCTGGGATGAAATAAAAATTAATATGTGTTCGATATTTAGCGTATTTAATCTGCCACAAACAACTAACGATTTTAATAATTTTTTTTAAATATTAATATTAGTATTGCAGTTATATATGTATTCGCTAAATGATAAAATAAAGGAATTACAACTAATTCTTTAAAAAATATATATGTACAAGAATTGCTCGTTTAAAGGTATTAGATAGCACGTATCAAAGACTTTTAATAAAATGTTATAAAAAAATCATGTTTCATGCTGAAATAATATGTTCTGTATTACATCACAAACATTTTACACAACTGCTTCTGGAACAAGGCTACTTTGGAACTGGTAAAGAGAGATATTCGACATATATTTCTAATTCCCACCTTCTGTTACATTCCCTATATATGTATAAAATGCAATAAAATGCAACTACCAATTAATTTTAACAAAATTTATTTATTCCACATAATCCTCTTACTTCATCGCGCCCGCTTCAGATGCAATACTGGAACCATCAAAAATCATAAATACTTATTATAACAATCATTAAAATCAGTCCTGTAATATTCCCTAAAATATCTCCTAATAACAAGTAATAAACTCGCGTTATTCGTAGATTTATTATGAAATTTAATATGAAATGTAAAGTGCATGGAATAGTCTGAAATTGGTCAAATTCTTATTGAATCGGCGACCTAATCGATATGTGTACGTAGCTTAGCCCGGAACTTGGCATCACGCCGAACATGCACTAAACGCGGTTACCTCAATTTAATCAACCTGTGCAGCTTTC
The DNA here is from genome assembly GCA_018248815.1 of Croniades pieria auraria. Lineage (NCBI taxonomy): Eukaryota > Metazoa > Arthropoda > Insecta > Lepidoptera > Hesperiidae > Croniades > Croniades pieria. The sequence continues at coordinate 3,424 of DWJK01004165.1, forward strand.
GAGGAATTCCTGCGGTGAGCTCTGATTATAAATGATTCGAATTTCGCACCTGCTATTAGAGCCATTGTATTAATTTACACAAAACGCCAAATAAATCAAGGCTCTATTTAAAAAAAAAATACATTTGCATTGCTAAGTAATAAAACCTGACAAAAAAGACCTTGACAAAGCCATTCTTTACTGTCAACAAAAAAAATGACAAACAAATAGTCTTGTAATAACCCTCATTTTAAATTCGCATCTTAAAAGAAAGTAAAGGAACGTAAATGCGGAAAAGGCTTTATAGTTCCAACCCGGCTCACGTATAAGTACGACTATATAAAGTCTCCGCCATCACAGGGGAGAATCGTGCTTGTCTCCAGTACACGGGCTGGAAGTTTTATCCGTGTAATCGCTACGATCATTTCGCATTCCGGTTTACATGTTAAAATCACAAGTTGAGTGACTATTACATTGTATGGTGACTTGCGTTTTATCGAGTGTTGGCGAGATTAATGGCGGTTTGCCGCGCGCGGCAATTACGCGCGCAATGTGGCGGCATCACGGTTTTGTTGTGCTCAACACCCGACCTATGTTTAACAGAATGACGCGTGAAACGGAACGGCGCGATTCGTTTTATGACGTACGTAAAATCACGTCTATATCCTTATGTGCTCTAAAGAATTGCTCTGCTACGTAGATAGGAACGAGAAATTTTTATTTGCGTTGAATCCAGACTTTTTTCTTTTTACTATTCTTTCGCAATATTTTCTGTGATTATTCTATGAGTTGTCTGAATAAATCACTTTTAAGCGATAAAGCCGCCATTGTTTGCATTAATTGTTTATAAGAACCGTAACACCTCTTATCTGGTGTAAATAGTAATGAGATATTTATAGTTTTATCGTAAAGGACTAGTTACGCATAAAAAATTCCAATTATAACCGTTGACCGTTAGTCATTACTGCCTTTAAATCTAAGTCGAAACTGCCGCTAAACAGCAGAAGCCTTGAAGCTAATAAATAAACATTATTAGTTCTTTTTTACAGGATATACGTTTTTAAAGCAGTATGTCACATTTACGACAACAATATATCGATCCATGACACAAAATCCAAAAATTATTTTAAAGAAAACGAAAAAAACGTGAGCTTAGCCAAAACATTATCACGTAGACGAAATTCAAAATATATTTTTCCTTACAAACATATTCATTAGTGATGCAAATTTATATCATTTTCGTCTAGTAGCCATGTCCTCATACATATGAAATATTCATTCATAAAATATTCAAAATGGTTTCATGCTTCTTAATTATATATGTTTGTACTGCGACAGAAGTTTTACATGTTCATACAAATTCGTTTTAAGTTTGCATATGTAGCTCAATTTATGAAATGCAGCATTTCATAAACGTATTATATCGTTGGGTGTACGGAATTATAAGCTGTTTGGTATAAAGCTGAAAATTTCTTGTTTCGAATATTTTGCTGCAATATTATATGAGTGTACTTTGATTTATAAGAGAAAAGGAGATTGTTCAAAAGAAGAGTGAATAGGCACGTTCTAGGCAAGCGTGCTACATGCTAGACTGCATCTCTTTTTCCATCAGGTGAGATTGCAGCCTAACGCGAGCCTATTTCTACATTTAAAAAAAATACTCTATTTTTGAAACTTTAGTCCACTGACTAAATGGCAGTATTTGCAGTTTCATTCAGTACTTCTTAAAAACCGTAATATTATTCGTCGATCTCGCTTCGTAAGAACTCTATTGACTGGACTCTTGGTCTAATCACTCAATTGTAAGTGACACGTGAATTTATACTTTCACAAAAGAAAATCGTACTTACCACACGAATCCAATGAATTACTAATTCGGCCAGATTATAGGGTCAAAAATTAATTAAAAAACTAATGCTTTCAGTAATCAAATTTAGTGGATTCGTAAATCTTCTCTTTCTAATTTTTCTACTTCTTTCCTAATTCTAACTCTTTGTTCTACTTCTATAACATATAACCTTATCTATGCACATCCCTGCAAGCAATGCTGTTAGAAAGAGCTACAAAAGCTATCCAGACTAAGGGCTATCCAGTTTTATACAATAAATAAACCTATCTGAAACTTAAAGCTCGCACTTTGATTTCAAATGATAAAAATCTGCTGCTCTTACCATATGGGCTGGGTTAAATACCCGGCTCGGGTAAAAATTATTTATCTTATCTTATTTGAATTTCTAGTATGAGCTCGTTGTCTAAATTAGGGCCTGATTATGTCAATAGGCTCACTTCTTGTTGGTATAACGTATTATACACTCCTCTGCCTACCCTTTCAGGGAAATACAAGTGTGATATTATAATTTATTGGTTGTGAGGTGTGTGAGGTGTTGAACGCTTTTCTCACAAGGAGCATCGACAAATCCAATTTGCGCGAACGCCGAGACTAGTCAGTTTGCGAGGCTAACTAGCTGCGACGTGCGCCGGCCCATACCCCACCTACTCAGCGACTACACCGTCCGCTTTCAACCCCATTATTTGAACCCCGGTGCTATTAACGATATTAGAAAAGCGTGATCGAATACCCTGTACGTTTCCGGTTTTTTTGGGTATCCAATACTTGTATATACATATGTATAAATAAACGTAACAATAGAGCGTAATATGCAAATGGAGGGAAATTTTATTAAAACGGAACGTATCCTTATCATTGCATAAACTAAATATGCCATAAAAATTATCCATACAAATCTAATTAAAAACGTATGTATGTATTATGTCAAAACGTCTTTGTTATATTGAAGATATGTTACGCCAAAATCGAAGGAGCAAGAAAGGGGAAGTTTTAAGCTGGAAAATGTATAATGACAGAAACACATACTACGGTCTCTATTTGTTTCTACATCGATGTATTCAGCTGAGTATTGGTTTGATACATCGGAGCTATATATGTATAAAATAAATAACAAAATGAATAAATAAATATATAAATATTTTGAGACCTTTCCACCCACGGCCATCTGATCCCGGAGGCAGGACCTGTGCTATAGTAACCATACAGCTGATAAACTACACACTTGTAAGTAAATAGCTATATTTTCTTTTAATACTTTTGCTCATCAACATCAGACATATTTGTCCTACGAGTAGCTGAAAATCACGTCTTTCGATCTTCTATCCTCATTTCGGATCATTATCAATGACATTTTGATACTCATAGTCATATCTTAAGCTGACAAAAATCTTAATTCAAAAGGAACAAAGCTAGATAGTATAGAAGGCGACGTGCTGTGCGCCGTAATATACGCTAACAGGTCGAGACAAGACAAATGTGTTTTCTGTCTACCTACCACTATTACACGCGGCGTGGGCGTAACGGGGCGACGTACACTGTCCTCTATTAAAATCAGTAGCTTATTAATTTGTATATTTATTCCTCTAGATTTTATAACTGATTTTATAAAAGATTTGACTGCCTCGTTGGTCGAGTGGTTGCAAGCGCTACTGCCTAACGGGAGATCCTGGGTTCAAATCCCGGGTCGGGTACTATGGGAATTTTCTAATTTATAATTTATAGTAGTGACTCGGAGTCTGGATTAGTTCCCGGTATATGCCAATAGGCTCTCCACCTATTCCATGGCACTTAAAAGTAACTGCTGAAACGTGGGAGTGTACTACACTCCTCTGCCTACCCCTACAGGCTTGGAGTTACGTTAAGATTTTGTAATTAATTTCATAATACCTACTTGTTTTTTAACTTAACGACTTTAAACTTTGACATCACCCGTGAATCGTGGAAATACTACACTCCTTTGCCTACCACTATAAAGATTACAGCTTACAGTCTTGTTTCTGTATACCTTCTAGGCAGTAGCAAGATAATCCGAACGATGATATTCTTTAATTTTTCCATGTAACCTTATTTTCCGAATGAGAAAACGTCGTGAAAGTTAAGTTTGTGATAGCAGTTTGTTATAACAGGCGTTCTTTGCGGTAATAATCGAGGTAGTGGCTGTCCCGGCCACGGAACTTAAGCGGTTTATGCATTATACATCCTTCCGTTCTGTGTATGGCACAGGATAATGACGAACAATAGCCCGGATCGAGGGCAAGTCACTTAAAACAATTGTCAGCGAGTTCTTTAATTAAAATTACGTTGGTGAAAACAAAATTATTGATGCACACATGCATGTCTCGTTTCCGATGCCGTCATTAAATTAATTACAATCGTGAATTTGTTACAAAAGCAACTCTTCAATTCGGCAAATTATTAATTACAGATATGTATATTGATTATTTTCTCGCTTTTTTTGCTATTTTGTTATTTGATGATACATCGTCATAATATATTTACATACATGAATACAGTTAAAGAACATGTTTAGGAAAACAAACATAAAGATAAAAATATATTTATAAAGCTTTATTTTCAATTCATAAATTCTACAAAATTCTACAAAAATCAAAAGTACAAAATTCTAAAGTGCGTGAATATATGAAATTCCAAAAGACAGATATCCAAATACTCCAACTCAAAACAGTTTTTTAACATCCAGATCGAATCTAAAAAACATGACGTACCCAACGCGAAACGACATAATGATCTATTATCAAATATTTGACAAAAACCTTTCATATACATATCTGTTTTTACATAAGCAATTTTACACGTCAAATCGCGGAATAACCGTGTCGCAGGTCGTCCATTTCCGAAAGGTATCGTCGCTGACGGTTATGACAAGATAAGTACGTCGCCGGCGCCGCGGAGTCTCCTCACTTCTGTCCCCTCTAAATCTTATAGCAACACGGTGTCATAATGCAAGCAAGGCACAAACATGTCTACGTGCGCCAAGCTTGTTAAGTGGTTTGGAAGAAAAACATCAGAAAAACTTTTCTTATTGTCGCAGCCCATTTAAGACATATGTACGTATATACATATGTATGTATGTATCACGACAGACGTAAGCGCGATAACAAAGAGAACATCCTAACAAGATATATTGAGCTTTCAACGGGCGCAAGAAATAATTCGAATCGTTGTACTGTTTTTGAGCTTTATTAATATTGAACAATGTTTATTTTAGCGTACTGTCCCGAGAATAATAAGCAAATCGTAAAAGAACGGCACAAAGCGTCCAGTGGCGGCCTTCGCGAACTTAACAAAACATCTCCCGTCTCGGCCCGCAGGTTCGTGGCTGAGACTTCGTAATAATAACCTTTGTAATTCTTCAAGTAAAACTCCACAAGTTTCTAAGTGTACCTCAAAATGAGTTCACCGTTACTCTTCATACATTATGAAACGGACCGTTTTTTGTCCATTCTTGTACATTTCGACACTTAATTACTTTGTTGAAAATCTAATATTGTGAGGGATATAATTGATAAGACAATATTTTTCAGACAAGTACAACTGCTTGTTTTGATTACATTGTGTTAAAAGTTGTATTGTATTATGTTGTTTCTTTCGGTTGCAAAGCTTACATTTTAATACCATTAATGATTTTTTTAAACGCAAATCATGATAACATATTTTTAGTTGTTTTATAAGGTACTAGTGTAATAAGCGTCGCTTAAAAGTCTAGAAAAAGGTATTCAGAATAACGATTACAGTGAATCGCTCCGGAATGTCTAAATTCATGCATTGAAGCGGCGAAGTTTTCTCGCGACATACAGAGTTACTCGGCAGTCTTTTAGCGGATGTAATTTGGGAAGCGTTTTAGGGAAACGACGATAAAGTCGACACAATCGGGCCGGAGACGTGTGTCCCTGTCGGAGTCTCGGGCGCGACTATGTTGGTTCACCCGACCCGCGCCGACCCGCGCCCCGGCCGACCCTAGCCCCGGCACGCTGGAATATTTTTTGTGGGGACATCATAATAATAGCTCTGTATTACTTCAGGAGAAATTCCAAGAAGTTTATAACTCGAGATGAGTTTCGTGTTCCTTGTCATAAATAATAAAGCGGTCGTCGACTACAACGTTGTGCAGATTTTAAGTGAAGTAAAAATTCAAGAAATAATTTTTCATTTTCGGGGTCTCGAGTCAAAAGAAAATTGTTGGAAGTTTCTTCTTAAATTAATGAAGATTTCGTGGAAGTTGTGCAGCGCTGACTTCGGGATTGTTGATACGAGCGGATATTTACAAGTTGTAAAATATATTTGGGAGAGCTATTCTTTTTTTTGATAGACATCGAACGAATATCCGACTTTTATTTGAATGTACAAGTATTACAGTGTTTTGTACTTGAAATTAAAGCACAGAGGCTGACGCTCGCGAACAGTCGGAACACGTTCCGCGCGATCGAGCCGTTTGTTATTGTCGCATAATGTACAAGGGTGACTCGTCGCTATTTGCGCGCGCTGTCGCGACAACGCATTCCTTTCATACACACTACATGATAAATTGCATACAATAAAAAATACACGTTGTTATTCAATTCGGCGACTTTACAACCGTAAAGGCGGAGTGTGTATCAATCTGACGTCATAAATCTCGCTTAACGTTCGAACTAGCGCTAACACGACGCCGGAGCGAAGTGGAGTTACTATTCTCTTCTATGCTGTCTACAGATTCTACTTAAGTTAATGGATAAGTTACGAAGGCGCGGAGTTTACTTTGTGTTTTCAGGTAGACGGACTTGATCGGGAAGTTTTCTTCGTTAATTTGAACAAGTCAGGAGATTCACAAACCTGTCAGTAGACTTTAAGGAACAATGCTTTCACAACGTTGATAGATAATTTAGTTATTATCTTTTTCACTGAGGCCTATAATATTTCAATTAACGCAGTTTCATGAATAGAATCATTAATCTGAAATATACTACTACTTTTTTATGTTTACTCGTAAATTTTAACCCTTCGCGTGTCCTAATATGCTATTATGTTAACACACTCATGTGTGGACGTGAGTTACTGACGCTTCATGGTGCGTCGCAACAAATTACAGCAGAATCACAAGTTATTTCCCAAAAAGAAACTCAACGAAAGTTCTTCGTCTAAAGAATTATGAAGATTAGCATAACAAAGTAAGCTGAAACTGTGTTCAAGGAACGCACATTTCGTCGTACCATTGGTGTATTTATGTAATTTAAAAGTAAAACTTTCAGCATTCAAATGCAAATAAATGTGTAAGTGAATTTTATAAAATAGAAGAAGCACTACAGTTCCGTAAGGGGATATGTGGCACTCGTTACTCTCTACCTGCCCCGTAAGGAATTTGGGATGAAGATATAAATATACATATGTAAATGTTAAGGAATGGAATTGCATAATTGAGGACGGATAGCCAGCCCTAGCGCACGACGTGTGCGTCGAGCGAGCAGTCTCGCGGCGCGCCTGGTCACCCGCTGCCGCTACCAATTACACTAATGGAATTTATTTCATTTCAAACTCGTGCTTCTTCAACTGGAGTCCCCAATGTGCACTTGGAGTGCTCTTGTATCGAGACTCCGCCGCTTAGCCGTGCTTTTCCTGACCGCAACATTTTGTTGTCTTATTTTTTAAATTATTATCTTGGTACATCAGTTGCAAAAAATAGCATTTCTCTTCGGTAGATTTAATTGTCGTCTTCATATCGATCATCAAAAACTTAAATATTTTTGCTCGTATCGAAATAAAATTCCTTTAAAAAAACCGTAAGTGCCCTTGTCTCGAAACTCGCTCACCTCTGAAGAACTTCCCCTCGGCGTCTAATATTAGTCAATTAGGTATTCAGAACACGCAGCGCCCCCGCCGCGTCTGCGGCCGGCCGCCTCAACTTATAATCTGTCCTGTGTGCACCGTATCTAACGATATTGAATTTCCATCAATACTGCCGCCCCAGCAATAACTGGTCACCTAAGTAATTTTTAACAGATACCCCAATTACATTGTAATTTTTTTTCTTTTAGATACCTTGAAAAAACCATTAACTAAGTATGTCGATGTCGAATAACTATTGTATCTAATTATAAAGTATATTACAAAATAGAACTTATATTGCCATATATGGTCATATCACTATGATGGTAATATATATTTTTTTAATTTACCATTTTACGTAGCGTGAGATTACCCCCTAGGTGGAGTGCTGATATACGCAGTGGCTAACAGCGGTTTAATGCGAAAAGCTGAAGATCGACTTCGATCGAGATCGATAATAAAATAGATTTTTAAGGCGAGTAAGAACGATAGAGTCGCAGTTGGCATATATAGACGTACATATTTTGATCAAATCAAACACCTCCTAAAAGGCCAGGTTAATTTTCCTATACTTGGACCAAACCAAATCCGACAGGCCATAGTCGTGACTAATAGTATGTCACAATCGATTATTATTACGCATTTTTCATTTAAATTAGTCTAAATCGCATCGTTGTTAGACGTCCGTTTAAAAATTTCATTGATATTGCTAATCCAATATTTATAACGGACGCGCTTCTCGCAGGACAGAGGGAAGGCTGAGCCGTGGGCTGCACAGAGGCAGCAGGCTGGGCGAGGCGGCGCGGCGCGCAGCCTGAATACCTAATTGACTAATATTAGTTGCGAGGGAACTCCTTAGAGGTGAGTACAAAACTTTCCACAAAGAACACGTACAACTCTTGCAAAGCCACTTTTTAAGTGTTGCTGAGAAATGGATTATGACGGGCCGTTATATATATTTAACGAGAAAAAGTTAAATTTTGAAAGAGCATATAAACCTGCCCACTCGGGCATAGGACCTCTCAATAATCAGATACGCTTGCAATCACTATAACAATGAGGCAGTGATATGCGTTATATGATGAGCGAATTTTAAGTCTAGTAACTAAATTACTCGTCTTCTTGTTGTCATACTATAGTACATAGGTACTTCAGTATCTAATACGTAAACGTAACATCACGCCTGCAATCCCCGAAAGGATAGGCAGAG
>DWJK01004166.1:0-12284 GCA_018248815.1 Croniades pieria auraria
ACTTGGATTAGTATAACTGGGATAGATTGTATGCAAACAAAGACTACGTACACATGTACAAAACTCGTCACAGAAGGAGCTATAATATATATTAACGAAAGGCATATTACGATATCTCATAATTATATCTCTGTTGTAACTTTCGAGGAATTAAACACGTAGGTATATTATACATATGTATGTATGTACATCTCTTTCTTATGTCATCGACATATGTGAACAGATATAGCAAGGCATATTATCGCGCAGACAATGATTGCAAAGATGTATGTTATTGTAAAGCCACCATCTATGGTATTTTGTTATGATATATGTTATAGTACACTATATTAATACATGTTATAGCTCTATCTGTGACCACCTTAATTCGTTATGCTGGGCACAGACTTGTTACAGTATCATTGGCGCGGTATATTTAAATATTACGTAATTTACAATCCGCTATCTTACAGCTTCCTAGTTGAGAAACATCTTGTATTCGGACAATCAACTTGATTCGGATTGAATGCTGTTTACTCACAAGTGAAATGTAGGACGAACTATATTTTCATCAATCAATCTTTTGATTAATCGTAAAATGAGTACCGTCTGCAGAACAATGCGGATAGTTTCTCACGTTAATAGCGTTATGTTTATTATTTCACAACTATTGACTATCAGCTCGGTAGATATTACGATCAAGGCTGTATAAGTAATGGATTTGTATGTGATATAATATTTCATTATTTATATATCTAATGAGCAGTGACATTTTAGTGGTAAAAAATTTGAACTCATTCTGGGTGTTTAGGTATAAATCGTGCGTATCTTTTTATAAAATTATGAGCGTTATAAGATTAAATACAATTTGCTATAAAAGATATGGAAAATGTCGTGAGGAATTCTGTTCTATTTTAGAGTTCTCCATAATGTTCTCTTAGACGTGTGAACTCAACTAATCCACACTTGGATAGCGTAGCTGTCTATGGTCTTAATCCTTTTCAGTCATTAAAGTGACTTGTTTCAAAATTAGACGATAAAAAAGTGGACGATGATAATGTAATGGATGTAAGTCAAATCGTAGTGTGGTTCTTATATCGCAGACTAATAATACAACAGAAGAGTACTCGTAAAGCAAGGTATTGGTTTTTTAGTATATAACTGTCACTTCAATAGCAGCTGATGTGTCTCGTGAGAACGCATTGTGACCGACCTTCACGTTTCTACAGCTGCAGGTGAACGACCTATTTTGTGGCCAGTAACATTGTTATAGCGTGCATGGTTGTAAAAACATAAGTTTTTGCGGCTAGCTCAGTGTTCAACACGCATTAAAAAGTGAAAATGACTAGAAATGTTAATAATTAACAATAGTTCTGTTCTTTTTTTTAACATTTTAAAGACGGAATGAGAATTAATGTTAAATCCTTTGGTAGTAATAATATTCAATTTAAAGATAAATTTAGATATATAAGGCAATACTGTCATAGACATCGCAAATATACCGTGAGTCAAATATTTATAGCCTTCGGAGTTTTTGTTTCCTAAAGGCAGTATTGTGGTAATGACAGAAATAATAACAGAGATAAGATTTGGTAACAACAATGTGCGGCCGGCAGACCATTCAACATTCGTGACAATGCTGTATCGCCTTGGCGAACTGTTACACAGTTGTAACGAGAACAATAGCTGTTGAAGAATTAATTGGAGTTTGGTCACTTTATATCACCTAAACTTACGATCAATATGGTATACGAGTTTACTTGAAACTCGGAACTCCTGAGCGTCGCATAAGTTCCATTGATATCTTCCTTTTGTCTACTTCGAGCCTAAATCAGTATCTCATAGATAACGATTGTATCAAACAATAGATAACAACTATGAATTAATGACGATAACAATGATGATTGAATGGAGATAACAATGTAATATGCAGTAACAATCTCAAGCAACCAATAACAATACAAAATAATTGTGACTCAATGTAGACACAAAGCGTCAGACGAAATGCGTTAAAATGCTCACGCATATGTCTTAATTGTAACAGATTAATTAAAATATACTTACATGTTTTATACATTTTAATCAGATTTTGTAACATAAGAAAAATTGCGCCTTGTAACATCCTTTGTTTTAGTTGAGCAATTTAATTGTTATCGCTTATTTAACTTGTTTCGCGAAAATGTTGTAAATGCCATAAAAAATATTTATTCAAAAGATGAAAAACGGAAATGATCGGTTCGAGATAAAATTCGGAAACGTGTAGAAATAAAAAATCTTCTCTCAAGGTTCTCTTCACTTTTTTAATGAGTTTCTTTAACATCCGCAATTAAGAATGTACTGATTACTGATGTACGAGATCGCGGTGCGTTGGTCGCTGTTGCAACTATTGTGTAACACAGAAAGTGAATTCAAAAATTCTTAGCATTTGTATGTTAGTCTTAGAAAGCGTACGCCGCCAGATCATTTAATCCGTTTGAGTGCCACATTCATTGAATAATGTATGTCAAGTTGTTCGAACATAAGTAGATTATAAAAGACCCGAAGACGGTCTCGGTGGTCAAGTGATTGCAACTGCGACTACGGAGAGATCCTGGGTTCGATCTTCGTATCGGGTCTCGGAGTCTGGATCTGTGCCTGGTGTATGGTGATAGGCTCACCACCTGTTTCAAAGATCGTAAACGTACTGGTGAAACAGAGGGGTGTACTGCACTCCTCTGTCTACCTCTTCAGGGATTACGGGCGTGAAGTTAGTATATACATATATTAAGATTTGTCGATTACTTCAGAATAATAACATCAGATGGTAGTTAATATTACATTCAAAATTAAACTCTACTTAAAATGTAGAGATAACATTTAATGCACAAATTGTTTGTATGACATTACTGTATCCTATTTTACATAATAATAACAAAAATGATGTGTTGGTGTAATGGTCAGTATAGTTGTGTGTAAAAATATTTTTTGTTATAAAAAAAAACACTTTTAATTCGATAATGCGATAATGATTAGGGTGTCTACTGCCTTATTGCTTAATATACGAAAGTTTGCAAGTGATTAATAAACAAATATTAAACCTGAACAAAATATCCTCATCTATTGAGTGCAAGTGTTCTCAAAAAAAAAATTGAATTAAAACTGAAAATGTTACCCATCAAAATAATACGCTTGAAAGAGAGAAACAATGAATACTATTATATTTATTTAAGATGTACTATGCTTTGATACACATAATTATGTGACTACATATTTTTAATGACATTTTGATTTTGTTTATTAAATACTGAAAACTAGTGTCCACCTTTGAGTGGTTAAAAAACTCACTTGCTCTCTTGTCCATTAGTTTTATACTCGTAAATTGTTATAAAAATGGTTATTGAACAAGTGTTACGCAGCGTAATTTGTGTGAAACCACGTTATCCATTGTGAGGTTGGTGCTTCCTTCAATTCATGATTCTCGGCCTCAGTATAGGAGTCAAGGCGAGTTTAAATACACTCGCCATACCGTTTTAATGTCGATTGGGGCCTTGTCATTGTAGGTTTACATAATTGTTGACCTTACGCATGTTCTGTTTCGTACGATTTCCATTTTTTCATTGTGACGCCGATTATGTCTTCCGCGCCTGTTGTGAATGGAAATGAAAATGACACATGGTATATTATAAGGGAAATATATATTGCGAAGATCAAAGTAGCTAAAAAGTGCTGCAAGATACCTCTCAGTCCCTCAGCTTTCTGGCTTAACGATTTGTCCTACTTCACCTGTAGTAATTAGGTGTCTGCTGTCAATGAAAGCAGTTTCTTAAGGTTATTCGACTCTGATATTCATTCCTCGAGGTTCGTAATTTTTTTTTTTTTTTTTTTTTAATCGACCCATTAACATTCCACTGTTGGAATATGAGTCTCCTCCCATATTGGGAGGGTTAAGGCCGTAGTCCGTAGTATGCGTATAATCTGCTTTTATAAGTATGTATTTTCAAATGCGTTTTCGTATTTTATTTGCCGTCTGGTTACCATATCACAGCCTCTGCCTATTTAGAAATCGAATTAATGTATGGTATTCTCAACATATTATCATTAATATTTTCTCCATTTTAAATGTAGAATATCTTTTTTACATGAATAACTTCATCCAAGCTGTTCAATTAATTCACTGATACGAAGATGATGAGAGAATATTACAAGGAATTTAAAAGTGTTAGCAATAGTAGATTTAACGAAATGTATTTAAATGATTTCTAAGCTTTTATTGGATTCTACATAACATTGATAGAGTGTTAATTAAAAGATTTTGGCTTGAGGTAGTACAACCACACTACCGTCAATTTTTTTAAATCTTCAATTCTCTAATAAAAGTCTTTCAAACTCCCCAACAGTTGCAGTTTGAGCAGTAATGTAGAGTCGGCTTTTCATTATATTCCATTATGTTTTATTGCCTTCTGAAGCAGGGATGTGATGAAAAGTATTATTTATCTCTCTCTTATCCATAACTTTATTCGTGTTAATTGCTCAAGACCCAGGCGTGGGTTTCCTCACTCAAATTTATCAGTTTTTTTCATAAAATACGCTGCAAACTTTGAATTAAAAATTCCAAGATTTATATAAACATTCATACATCATCTGCTTGTCTTAGGCCAATGCAAGACATAAGCCACTCGTGAGGGAGGAATTTTTGTCCATACGCTCCACGCCGGCCCGCGTTAGGGATCGCAGAGCACGGCTTCTCCATTGCCTGCGCTGATAGCCATCGTTGACCAAGGCGTCTACCTGTACCTTAACATTTTTTTATATGCTTATCTATATTACAATGTAATGTACGGTAGCGGCGAAAGAAAACATCGTAGCTAAGCGTCAGTTTTCCTGGGTAGATGTTGAACCCACAACTCCGAACTCAGAGCTCAGAGTCACCATCAGAGTAATGGGAGAGTCATTATAAAACGACACAATACAGCGTGCACGTTATAAACTTGCCTGTCATTATTATGGCATCTATTATTAACATCGTGTGACGTTTGCACCGTAATTACATCGGGCGCACGTGTAATACAATTACAGAGTGTAACTTTGAACTCTCCGTTACAATCTTTCATTGTAAGTATTGTAACATTACATCTGCGCATTTGTGTAATTCTTTATACATTTGTTTACAATTTGATTCTTTGTCAGTTTATGTATGTTCGTTAATATATTTTTATAATTTTTTTGATTTGGAATGCCAATAAAAGTTATATTGTAATGGTTTTATATATAATTTTGGACTTCTTATTTGTACTGCAAGTATTAAAGGCAAATGTTACCAGATGCCTACGCAGTTTATTAACATGCAAATAAATAAAACAAAAAATATATTTTTATCATTGTACCTGCTTCAAAATAGACCCCTGAGAAATTGTAATATAGGGCAGTTGTTTAAAAACGATACGATAATTGGATACAGTATACTGAATACAGTATCGAAATCTATGTTTAATGAATAGTACTTGATGTATACAGCAGATAAAAATATAAAATCGACTCGCAACACCGGTTCAGTAATTAGTTTTTAAATGAAATTCCTTTTTCGTTTGCTTTTTATGTATTTGTAACTAGTTCCTTGCAACTGGACTTACTACATTCAGATACAAATAAAAATATTATGGCGAACTCTTTAAAGGCAGGACGAATAAGATTATTCTAGATAAACATAATTCGTTATAGGACGCATCTCATCGCTTGCAATCTAAGTCGTAATAAAAACCATTGATAGAGTTCATCATCTTAATCATCATTATTACCAACAAACACTTTGGCGTCCCACTGTTGGACCTGGGACTCCTTTCAGATTGAGAAGGTATCGCGACCACTACATAACATAAATTTTTAACAAACAATTGTAAGTTTTAAAGCATGTTAATATGTCCTATAAGTGTCCTATAAGTGTCCTATAAGTGTCCTATAAGTGTCCTATAAGTGTCTTATAAGAGTCTTATAAGCGTCCTATAAGTGCAAGGTAATAAGTACTATATAATTAATAATTAGTGGCGTTCGCTGTTGTCGAGTGTCAAATGTCGAGTGTCCAGTATCGAGAGTCGAGTATCAATTTGTCAGTTATGTGTCATTTCGTTAAATAGACTTACTACCTGTGATTTCATTTGCGAAAAAAACTAAACAATCAATACCTATTTTAATACATAATACCTATACCTAGTCCTAATTAACCTTATGATTATCAAAATTAACCCATGTTTATGCTGTACGTTACCAGATATTCCTATATTACTAATCAAGGTCCGTTAAAAAAGTTTACGGGTGGCAAAGGTTACTTCCACGCTGCTTCCTTTTTTTAAAAGCTTTTATTAGCCTCGGTTGTATCTATGTTTTTAACGGATTCTTTGAACGCTATTTTGACCGACTATGAAATATCGGATTAATTTGAATTGCGAGACAAGCATTACGACTACTCGTAAGACTAGCCAAGAAGTTTTGCTCCTTCCGCAATAATATAAATAACACATGATATACATACATGCAATCATTAAAAGATATAAACTCCAAATTGGTAAAAAAATTGTTTCCAAAAATGTTCCATTCAGCTTGAAAAAATAAAAAAATTAATATGTTTAAAAAAAACTAAAAAAACGCTTTTATGAAAAATTTAACTAAAAAATAAGAAATAAATAATAGTTTAAACACGCATATGTGAAAAAAGTAACTAAAAAGTAAAAAGTATTTTTTTTTTAATTGAAATAAGAATAACGTAAAGAAGAAAAAAAATGTTTTATTGTAAATAAATTTAGGTTTAGAAAGGTGTAAGAAATTTAAATTAGCAACAGTGCAAATAAAAAAAATGTGTTGCAATGTAAAAAAAGCGTGGGGAACTTTTTAAGTGATCTATTGTCACCATGCACTCGCCGCTTTTTTTCCACATTATTCTTATTTTAACTTTTAAAAAAATATTTTTTCCTTTTTAGTTCTTTTTTTCAAATAAGTGTTTTTTAGTTTTTTTTAACTGTTATTTTTATGTATACGGACGCCTTGTAATAAATTAAAAAATACCTGTTTCAGGATTTTTACTAAATCACCCACCAAATGCGTGCTTAACTTAATACAAAAGAATTGTACTAAGTAGAATTAGTTCTACTATGTGATACTAGATGGCGACAGGAGTAAAAATGAATCACGTTAAAAGTGTGTTCCCGCAGTTACTAGGGCAAAATATGGAATTTACAATTCATGGAAGTTTTGCTGTTCTAAATCTTCACTAATTTATGATATTGCGATTTACAAAAAGAGATGATATCCCGCCAAAAACATTTTCATGTAAAATGTTGCTAAGACGAGTGTCACGGCTTGCACGGTAAAAAAGTTATCAGATCTTTTGTAACGCCAAGCTTCTACTTCTTCATGATCTAATTTAAATGTTACATAGTTAAAATGTCTGACTTGGCCGTTTCGTTGCTCTAGGCACTATGGCCTAACAAAAAAAGTAGCACCACACCATACATAATAAAAATATCTTCTACTTGGTGCTTTGAAACACGTTTATAGGCGTGATGTTACGTATGTATATTTTATACGGAAATGAGTATTCATGATCTATTTAATCCTGATTGACAGTAAAAAAAATAATTATGATAATACGTATAGCAGATTTAAATAAACGGCTTCATTATACGTCAATTTAATGTGTTAAAACGGTAGGAAACAGATATATGACAAGGTGTTATTTGTTCTTTCAACTGATATACTCGTAATTCAAATTAAATCGTAAACAATAAGTTTTAGACTATACCCCTACGGTATATTGATTTCATTAATCCTCAGAATATAATCTTCGAAGGGGTAAGCAGACGAGTGTATTACACTCCCATGTTTCACCAGTTACGTTTACGTCCCATAGAATGGTGAGCTTATTGCCATACACCGGGCACAGATCTAGACTACGAGTCACTCGACCACCGAGGTAGGTAAGCATCACAGTCAAATGCAATAAGTAGTAAATTACAATAATGTTAATGATAAATTAAAATAATTTTAATGATAAGTTAAAATAATTTTAATGATAAATTAAAATATTTGGACTTTAATATTTATTGCTATTCGGCTATTCCACTTTATACTGCAGGTTTTTGGCACTAGTATATGGTTTTACAATAGGAACGGGTTGATTTTGACAGCTCGTGGCGGCCATATTGTTTCTTTTACTTTCTGTCAATATATCGTCTTTTAATCAGTCACTAAAGACAAATCATCATGGCAAGTTACAGCGTCGAGCAGCACATGCAAATGATAAAACTTTATTATCAAAATGGGTGTTCTCTAGTAGCAACGTTTTTATGGGGTTCGACTCGCCCTTAATGGAAAAACCTATATAACAATAAAAGTATTTTAGAACAACTCACGCCTGGACTTGTGATTGTTTTTTCTCTATAACTTATTAATATATGACATCGAGAATATGATTGTTTCTCACTAATTGTAAGTAGAACACCGTGGAATGTCTACAGAACAATTTCTGTTACATCTGTGAGCTTTGTAAATTTGTTTTTGGTGTCCAACGCCTTTAGCTAACGGTTTATTCAAGCATCTTCTCCATATACAAGTTTCTTCACGGATTATTAATTTTGATAACTATAATCTCTCAAGTACTAAACGGTGGCAACTTTTTTACATCTTCTTGATTACCCTCGGAAGGTTCTGGAGGCTTTTAAGGATGTTTTAACGATTTAAAATAAAAAAAAGTGTTCGTATCATGTAATAGTGCAATTAGAAAATGTAATAGTAAAGCAGTGAGGCAGGTACAAGGAAAGCAGAGAGCACCCAGTGTCCAATATCTTTATCCTAATAGACATGACGTGTTTCTTCTCCATTTATTGCTCTTAAAGCTCAAAAAACTACCTTAACGCTCAAAAATTAACTGTATGGAAACAAACTGATTGTGACTACAAATAGACACTTATCCTGTGACATGCAGTCCTGAGCACTACCAAATTAAGTGTAACAAGCTGCAATTTGCCGGCAGTCGATACGTCGTCATTTCCGTTCATTAGCCGACACACTTCCGCTCCATCGCTAGTATTTACCTCACCCACTGCCTGTATTCATAGAAATACTTTACAAAATTACAACACACCTATTTCCTAGACGAATATATCTTACTACGCAAGAATATTAGTGACAAGTTCTCAATTTGAACTAAATTTATGCATAATAATTATGTCAGTACTCGTATATATTCCCTAATATAAACATTTTGACTTTAACTATTAGATACTCGTAGTAAATCATAAATGGGCTGTCAGATAAGAAATGCTACATTAGTATAGTATATAAATAAATAAAATATTTTAATTATGCAGGGGTAACATTGAAATAAATGTCGCTTAATTATCAAAATGTAATAATCTAACATGACTCGATGTTGACACTGATGGCGTGCCGTTCAGTTATCTATTATTGTTAGTAAGAAACAGTGCTTCGTTTTTGTACGTATTAATGAAGTAGTTATTACACAGCACAGATTCAAAATAAAACTATCATTCCTTATTAACATGTTTCATTAAAATCATTACTTTAGCGTTCAGAAATTTAAAACTTACGTAGCTTTTGAATTGCTTTTACTTCGTTTCAACGATTGAAACAAGGTCGTAAATCACACTTTGGCATTAAAAAAAATATAACACGTACCATGAGACGCACGGCACACCGTAAAAATTTGCATGATAAATGATCACGCCAAAGTCCAAACTGCCGTCATCTTGTAATTTAATATTCTTTGTTTCTTTTCGCTTTTGTAAAGCTTTTCAGTGTGATGCGTTTTTAATTTATTTCACTTCGTTTTTTAAAAGTAATCCATTTATCTTGATACACGGCTCAGGTACAAGTGTAAAAGAATAAAAAGAGAAAGCAATTATAATGTTTGAGCAGTGTTTTGTATACCAACAAGCATTGGGAGCCCGTGTTGCCGTACGCAGTATCAGCTGAGCACGCGGCGGCCATCTTTAAAAAAAGCGCCTTATTCAAATGTGGCCTGTAATGTTCATCTGTTTGTTGTTTTTTATGATCGAAGCGAGGCCAAGACTTCTTAGAATAAATCTTTGGAATAATCTGATATGACCACTGGCGTCACATTTATTATTATGACTGGCGAGTCTGACAACGGCCCCGCAGTGTTCTGGAAACCTTCACATGTGCAATCATGCTAACGTAATGATAGGTATATAATTAAACACAAGGATCATGATTATATAAAGTTGAGACGATGCTGAGTGCATTTTAATTGAATACGTCTTACATTTTTTTAATAAGCTATAGGCTTGCGTTTGGATACAATCGTAACTGTTGGTATGAGAGACGCAGCCTCGGATGAAGCACGCTTGCCTAAGAAGTGCTCATTCATTTTTGTCTTGAATAATTCCAGGTTATATGAATTGGAAAAATTAACGCCGGCAGGTCTTGTAAAATGAATTAACTTTGTGTGAATAGAGTTTTATAAATCTGACTACGGTACTGCAATTCGTCGAGTCATCACAGCAATAAATCAAACGCGGTTTTGTTATCCTAAAATGTGTAAAATGCAAGGTGTTCTGAGTTAAACCAATTAAATAAGTAGAGTTACCTTAGCAGCTACTAGGTAGATTTCAACGACATGATCTGTATTAATAATTATAGAGGCATACGTATTGAATAATATATTTGTACATGACCAGCGTTGTTGGAGTATTAAATAAAAGTTTAACTTTTGAAGCAGACCGTTTGTATGACGCTAGAAATCGAATAATTGTGTTTCATTGTAGGTTTGACGTTTTTATATATAAAACGAGAATTTGTGTACAGTTGCAAATGAAATTTTTGTTTCCACGTATCTGTGGAGCCTTGAAACGAAACATGAACCTTTTCTCTTTTTAGATCATTTACTTGCAGCGATTTTATTTTACGAACGTTTTAATACAAGACCGTACCTTTTTTCTACCTTGTGGAGTGCCTTTATTCTATATCAGATCTGGTTTCCAAATTGAATGTATTTTCAACATCGTCCAATCCTCTACAAAATGCGACGACTCTTCAGTTCGAGCTTTACGTCTTTGCAGTACTTAAAACCATGTAGACCGCGGTCAATATGTGTTCTCAGTAACCATTTCAAATCCAATACTCGTTTTATGTGATAAAATGGACTTTCTTTGTGTTGTCGTACATACTTGTTTGCCATATTGTTGTCATAAAAAGGAAATCCAGAATGGATAATAATTCCTAATTAAAAATATAGTTTTTTAATTGGAACCAAAATTACAATACATTTGACCCAACAAAAATTATGTAAAATATTACCGAGTAAAAAATACAATAATACATTTAATCAAAATTCATATGGCGTATATAATAAAAAAAAACAACTGTTAAAACTTATTACTTGTTTCTGTGTGTGCGATATGAGGTGTATTAAATATATCTCATATCTTGAATATACTCACATTAAATGGTTTTTCATATTGTGAGCATAATTTTTGTGGCTATCCCGAAAAAACATACATGAAAAAACATACATAGGTACTCGAACATAATCATGTATGTTTATATATATCTACAACAAATCCTTATAGTGTAATATAGCTATAAAGTAACGTAATAATTATAATAAATAATAAAGTAACGTATTTAATATCTATTCGTGTTATTTATTCAAAGAATTTGCTTAGTGTTAATTTCTTTCAGTATCCGACTTGCGTGATTAGCAATAATTGTCATTGGCTGCAGATAGTTGGTCATTGGTACTTGTCTATGATATTCTAGACAATCAAAGACATGGGCTTTGAGAACATTCTGTGGTACATTGGCATGTGTAGCTAAGAATAAGCAGCCCCGCGCGTGATCACAACTTCAAGGAACTACTTGCTGCCAATGATAATGTTAGACAGAACCTGGTTCAGGAATGAAATGTAAACGAGTTTGTGCTGTTATAAATGTCTTTTTATGGATCTGGCTTGTATTAAACTTTATTATTTTCGACCGTACTGTAGCTCCAGTGGTTTGTGACCACGACAGCCAGAAAGGGGGTTGTGAGTTCGATCGCTATGCTGGGCAATGTATATGGGTGTATATACATATACACACATATATATATACACGCCCTTATACATACATACATACATATATATATATATATATATATATATATATATATATATATGTATGTATGTATATGTATGTATATGTATGTATATGTATGTATGTATATACATATATATATATATATATATGTGTGTGTATATATATATGTATGTATATATTTATATACATAATTTTATCAACTGTGTAGTTACCAATAT
>DWJK01004167.1:0-12282 GCA_018248815.1 Croniades pieria auraria
ATCAATAGTACTATTTCGCTTAAATAAAAAAGAATGTTATTGCGTAGTATGAACTACTGACAAACTTTTTTACTTACCAGTGGTGAACTATTTTCGAAATATTATCCAATACCTTTTTATATCTTATATTCTCATAAGCCGGGGAAGCCATTCTTTATTTAAAATGGAACTTTTTATTTGTATGTTACCTTCACACAATGTACGTGTAACACGGTATATATTACAATTTGTTTGGTTTATTTTGAACGCATCCGAGCTGTATAATAAAATTAAATTCCATTACAGAACAGCTACTTTGCATCTTAAGTAAGTATGAGGACAGAGGGATAAATTTATTAAATAGAATGCACGCGCCGCACTGACTTCCATCTTCTGAATGAATAATAGGCACATTTGCATAGAAAATTTAATTTTTTGAATGAGCACAATACTTGTTCAGATATTAAGTTAGCTGTTTCTGACGAGTCCGCTCGTATAAAGGGTTTTACATAGTTAAATTTGAAATTGGAAAGTTATTAAAATATTAGATAACTTATCGTTGACAAGAGTTCCAACTACTTTTTAATGATTTTAACAATGCGGTTGTGATGATATACGCTTTATATCGCTGGTTCCGGAAAGGCAACAAAATGTCCGGCTCATAAATTTTATTCGTTTTTATGCGACATTGGGTAATAAATATTATACGTGCATCTGAAAGCTAAATTATGACTGACCGTTGTTACGTGGGATGTATGAACAGTTAAGTATTGATAACAGTATGTCAATAATAAAATATATTTTCAACCAATAGAATCGAAACATTGATATTTACACACCACCGGGATACTACTGTTGTCGGTGACATAAAAAGTTATATAAAGACAGATATACAAACACCTGGACTGAGAAAAGGTACATAATGTACATGTATCCACTATGCATATATGTACATTTTTCTATTCACTATACCACATCGCGGGACCATTGAAAATATTAGACAGGCACGTACAGACACAGGCTAATCCGATTAATCTCGGTGGAAGGGTGAAAATAGATTCATTTCAGGGTTAACCTATTGAACTCTGTTCAATGAACAATTTCACAGTTAACACATATCAAATTCTAAGTTGATACGCTGGGACGTATTATGTCATGTTTGATATGACGTTATTAATACTCCGATATGAGGTTATTAATACTCCGAAGCGCGGGCCTCTTCGCGCTACTGATATAGGATGTTGATCTACTACCCTTTCATATTATAGACAGGTGAATCGATTTAGTGAATATTTTTGATTGTCCATATTAACATTTGCATAAAAACCGGTCTGTGTGTATGTATTTATAACACTCTTAAGGGTACCTAAATAGCAAACCCATCCTAGTGGTGTTATCCCGGCATTAACGACCTCATTTCATCAACGCAAAACTTTCCCCAATAGGTGGGCGCTGTACGCAAACTGTAATAAATAAGGCTCGTCTACCTCGCCAATGTTATCTACGTTTTAAATGTTCGAGCTGTCAGTTCGATTGGCCTGGCCTGTACTACTCGTATCATAAATCGCATTGATAAAACTAGTCATTCATCGGGGCCTATCGAAAGGGACATTGTTTATTTTGGTATCGTTTGTTTACGATCGATTTAATCAAACTAAAATTAATATAATACTCATATAATACAACACAATACAAACACTTTATTGTATACCGTATAAAAATACAAAGTCCGCTAACAAAATTCGGTAAAAACAAAAGGTGCTCTTGTC
Organism: Croniades pieria auraria; assembly: GCA_018248815.1. Classification (NCBI taxonomy): domain Eukaryota; kingdom Metazoa; phylum Arthropoda; class Insecta; order Lepidoptera; family Hesperiidae; genus Croniades; species Croniades pieria. The sequence goes on from DWJK01004167.1 coordinate 1,749, forward strand.
GCTGAACGAGCGATCTCTTCCAGACAACCTTTGCTGGAAGGAGCTTATTTGAAATAAAAAAGAAAGTGGGCAGGAGATACAAAATTATTATAATATGTAAATGTATATTATATGATTTGTCTCCTTAATTGTTATGGCGTGGTTCTCAACAAAGTACATAACAGTAAGAAAGTCATAATCAGAAGTGATCATGTATAATAATTATATAATTGACTGCCTCGTTTGTCTAGTGGTTGCAAACGTGAATGCTGAGCAAGAAGTCCTATGTTCGATCTTCGGGTCGGGCAAAGTATTATTATTCGTAACTTCACGCCTTTAATCCCCGAAGAGGTAGGCAGAGGAGTGTGGTACACTCCCACGTTTCATCAGTTACGTTTATATCCTATGGAATCAGTGGCGAGTTTTTTGCCATACAGCGGGCACAGATTCAGACTCCAAGTCACAACTAGAAATTCTAAATTAGAAAAATCCAATAGTACAACGACCCGGGATTTGTACTCAGGATTTCCCGATCGGCAGTCGCGCTTGCAACCACTCGAGCAACGAGACAGTCACAGTATTATTGCCTATTGTTTATTAAAATTGCCTGATTGCCTAGCTAAATATTGCCTAGCAATAGACCGATCGCCTATTTCATAGGACGTATAATATGACTGCCGAAATGTGGGAGTATTACACTTCCCTGGCAACACCTTCGTGGAAATATGGCCGTCATTTGTTCTTACAATTATAACTTTTTTACAATATCGACTACGCAATGAAAATGAACTATAGTCAATGATATCGCTAACGAATCAATTCGTACGATTGGAAATGTAACATAATATTACATTCGATATCAATTCAAGGAAATTCAGGACAAAGTTAATTCGCTTTGACCGTCAAAGCGTCAAAGCGCGTTCAATAATTATACAGAATTATACAAACAGTCGATGTTTCAAAGGAGCGTATCTGGTTCTTCGCGTCGTCGAGCGGCACTCCTTCGTGTTTGGTTGTGGCAACTCGTCTGTGAGTTGGCAATCAGGAAACGCTTGTTAGATCCGGCATGTTATATTTTGGTATACGTACTCGACAATTTTGGTGAATAAATCTTACTTTCTTCTTAAATACTGTCATAACAAAATACGTTCAGTGGTTCAAACACTGTGATATCTGTGATGATAAACTCGCAATTTCGCATGTTTAACTAAATTGTTAGGTTTTCAGTCTACATACACATCCAATAATATATTTATACGCATTTCAAGTGTCATTAGTCATTACTATGTAATCATTGTCTGATTTATACCGTGCGAATGAAGTACTCGTATTTACATCGTGCGCAGGTTGGGCAATGCGTAGCGAACTAGCTCATGGAAATGTGTTTTACATTTTCACCGTAACATAGCAGAAAACTTTCAAATAATTCCAACAAATCATACTAGAGTAACGGTAATACGTGTGCACCACGAACCTACGTGTGACTGACGGTTAGTTATACAGGAAATTGTAATATTTAATAAATGTAACCCAGACTATAAGGGTTACACTCCAATATTACACAGTGGAACAAAATCAAATTGTGTAAAATAAAATTGCTATGAAAGTGAGGTCGATGTTATACAAGCGGTAAAGTGCAAACCCTCATAATCCCAGTAGAGCGATGCAGAAAACTTTAGAATATATAACTAAAAGAAAATACAAGATAAAAATATTTAATACATTAATCATTCCGTAGTTCAGTTTTCTTGAAGCTTTAAAGTGAAAAACTTCGTAAACATTACTTGTAGAAGTTCTAAAGCTCGACTAATACTCTTGCAAATAACTATGAACCGTGTGCAGCTTACCGCGAAGTTTACTTAAAGTTTGTCTCCTACGTTTACTGCTTTATAATTAAATAACTTTATTCTCATTGCCACGCGTGCTTTACTTCTTGTACAAATCGCATTGCAATATTATCGTTTACACTTGGTACACTTTATGAGTTCTAACGTAAAGGAAAATTAAACTTACTAGGAGAAAATAACGGGAAGTAGTGCTTATATCCAAATGCAGTCATGTATGGTTATATTTGAGTTCATTTGTTTATGCAGACCTGTGCCGCGACTGATTGTATTTCTGTGGCGTAATTTTTCAAATTTGGCTGTTGGCAAAATGTTTATTGTTTTGCATCAAATCTTATCATATTTTCGATAATGATAACGATAGAATTGTCAATCCAGATTTTGATGAATTTCGAAACTTTGTTTAACATTTGGTACTGGATACAGTTATGTTTGGTTTGTTGTGACCTAGTCAACACCTTTGGTGATACAACGAAAACTTTACACGTTCCTGTTTATTAGTCATATAAACAGAGTCTGGAAGTCTAATTACATGTAAAACAGTATGGTACAGTATTCTATATTGAAATTCAATTTCATTTTGTGAAAATTATTTATTGTACGTTATAAATGAAGTAAGATTTTTGCAACAAATCGCTGTCTTTGTGCCCACGGTCTAAGCTTTATCCCTGCTCTCCAATTTTCACCAACGCAATTATTTCCGAATCAGGTAAATGTAATAATTGCGATCGTCTCATCTTTCATTAGCAATTTACGAAGCTTTTGATCGGCGCGCTCTTGTCTCATCTCCGCCCTGCGCCGTTTGATACTGGTTTCACTAAGGAACATATAGTTACTAGAAAATAAAACAGTCAACGGCAAAGGATTTGGAAATGTTCTGTAATATCTCATCCGGCTAGACAATGTTTGGTGTAAATTATAACAACAGATTTTGTGTTCATTTCTGCGATTAACAATACCATCTCTATTCACAATCTTTTATTGATCGACACAGATTTTATATGTGAACTCAAAAACAGCAATGCTGTATGACTCATTACGCATGACACCTCATCGTGAGTTACTCAGATAATGAGCAACCGTGGGCACAATGATGCATTCAGATATGGTGTTTATTGAAAGCTTTGGGTATTTGCAGTGTGTATGCAAAGCTATTAACATATTCGGCTGCACGGTTTCCACGGTAACTCGTAATCCGATTCCAGAGACAAACTATGCACATATGTGCACATAGTCGTTCACGAAAGCCATTAGATAGACCGTTGTGACATTTCCTCAGATGTGCGTCCGACATTGGGTATATCGTTTTCTGTGTTGAGATACATAACTGCATTTAAACTGTAATGTAGACGGCTAATACGAACTACTCAATTGTAACTTTCCGGGCTGCTTTCCTTGACCTTTCATATTATTTACCAAATCTCTTGCGTGTTACATGTTTACAGAAAAAATAAACAAGTTTTTTGCTTGTTTTTTTTTGCGAAAATCTGTAGTTATTTTAAATTTCTATATATAAACTGTGTAAGCGAAATGCATGTTATCTAAATTTGTCCACAAATACCCATAATTTTATATTTATGTTACATTTCTTCTACGTATTATTTATGCCTCAAATGGTTCAACAATATAATTATATTGTTCATAATTACGAATTAAAATAATTATCACTTTACTCGTTTGTTCAAAGAGTGTTCGATATACAATATTTCAAAATGATTATAATAAAACGACTTTTTGGTTATTGTTAAAGCACTAAGTTTTTGACAGTTACCCAACTGTCATCACATCCTGTACATGGCACATCTAAACAAAATACTCGTCTCCTTCTTTTTACGTTCAAATTAGGTTTCTGTCACTCACTTTGTATTATTGAACTTGTATACAATGTATCATCTTAGTAAATTGAAATTCCTCAAGTCAACTTCGAAAGTGTATCATTAATTGGTGCGCGATGAAGCGATAACATTCCACGGTTTCGATCAGGAAACAGCCGCGCTTTGTCACAGACCGATCCTGCGCTGCCCGGGACAGTCGGCGATCAGCCCCCGCCGCCAACCGGTTTTGAATGCACGTGTGAACGTTTGCGGTATAAACCATAAGAGATGTTTATTTTAAAATTCGAATTTTTATTTAAAAAGTAATTGTACCATTTAAATATTATTATCAACATGCTTATTTAGGTATCATAAAATGTGATGGAATACACGCGTGATATGAATATAGATCGTAGCTGTTACGTAGCCTATTTTATTATTATCGCCACAAATTACTACACAATTGCATATAAATAGTTGTACAGCTTTAACAGCTTTCTTATATTAACACATAAATCAAAATATTTGATTTATAAAATATTTGTGTCTAAAAAGTCTATGTAATAATAATAATATTTTTAATAACATCAGGATCTATCGCTCGCGATATCCAATCAGATCCGTTCACCAGTCTGACTCATAAGCCACAGTTAAACCACTACCGATCACTAATATATTATTATGTGGATAATATTGAAACAATTAGAACCCTTTTGGATCGCAACGGTTTCCAATGAGTTTTGCACTTTAATAAGCTGCTTATGACTACATATACAGAACGAATGTATATATGAATGTAGGTATATGTATATAGGAATGACTAAGTCATTATACACCACAGTGGTTGCATGCAACCGGTTCAGACGCAGGTGTGAATTCTTGTGGTTTAAGTCACAAACGATATCGCTATTGCAATGGTATTCTATGAACAATTTTTTTTTCTATAAAATGTGCTACTAGACAGTCAAACGTATTAAATTTAGCTGCTTAAGGAAATCTATTCATAACCATATTCCGACTGGTAATAGTCATTTCTGTCCTTATAAGTCGGATCCATTCATGATTTATTTTAATTGCATGAGAACAACGTCAACTGATACATTTTAAATATGGAATCCCAATGATAAATAATATAACTTGTTTCTTTTGTTTGAACCATATTAGCAAAAAAATTTAAGGTTTAATAAATGTTACGTTTGTTAAGATTATTAGTATATATTCATTTATTTTCGATTTTATAACTACTGCCACTGACGTCCTCCTATCGTTTAGACCGTCGAGCTGTAATGACCTTGACCGTAAGTTCGATAGCCATTGGTAGCGTCATTCCTCAAGTACAAGTGTACTTCAGCGAGTGCTCACGAATTGTAAGCTGCGACAGATTTAATTCTGTAGTCGCGGCCGTGTCGGACGTGACCCATATTACACTTGTTGCTTGTAGGTAATAACTAACCGCTTCACCTGAACTTGTGCTACTCATGAATTTGTTTAATCACTAATAGCTGCATTAAAAATAAGTTCTAAGTTTCTGTGCTCTACGAAACGAGAAAAAACGAAGAAAATTACATTGACGTTTTGATTATTCTGTATTATTATACCATTACGCCGGGTTGCTTACGGGGTAGATAGAGAGCACTGTATGCCTAATATCTCTATCCGTTAACACCTGATGTGCTTCTTCTACATTCAACACTTTCTTCGTACAAGCGCGTCTCTCTGTGATTATCCAGTTGTCTTAACCAATAGCCAGATATATAAACACTGATGAAATAAAATGCACATTATAATCACACACGAAGTTAAAGTTCGTGTGTTACACAAGCATTTAAATTCCAACGGAAATCGTGCATACCTCCCTAGGCGCATAACAGCTGTTCAATTTGCGCCTGCGCCACTTGCTGGTCATTTTTTAGTCAGCCACTAAAAAGTTTACTAAACTAAATATGCCTGCTTCAATAAATAAGAAAAAAGCGATTAAGTAAACCAACGGACCGGCTGCCGTTATTGGATTAACAGATGATAAGTATCAAACGAACATGTAAATTATTGCGAGCGATGTATTACGGATATTGAAGGCAAATTTATCGCTTACTCATCGTACGTTTAAATGTTATGTGTTGTATATGTAATGGATGGAAAACTCATAATCAATCAATCACGTTTGATACGTTGTTGGAAGTTCAAATTGGATAACAATTTCATCGCGCAAAGCCCTTTCTTTCATGAGTATATGTTATGTACCGGCGGACTGTTAAGAGCGGAGTGGAGTCCCATCACCTGTCTGTCACATGTTTATACATTATAATGTATGAATATGTGGTACTACGCACGAGTCTGAATGGTGCTTTTAAGTAAGAACATCAGAAATATATCAAAATATAATTATACAATGTTTTCGTTTGCTGTTTTTTGTTACAGAAAATAATAAATGAATGTTTTTTAGACATTTGCGTAAATGGACTGAGCAAATAAATCGAGTTTCCTGCCGTAAAACTGTAAACTGGAGGGAGCGGCAAAGTAACGACACACCGGGGACGTTTTTATGTTTGAACACCGATCGTAGGGAACAATTGATAATTCGCTTTTAACACTTTTCTTCGGCACGCCAATGAAATGTTTATTTTGCACGATGAGTTTAGCACAACAATAAAATCTATACATAGTAAAGTACATTATCGATAATCGGGATGTTTTTATGTGGATGCTGATGGTACACACGGTGACCTAGGTACTTCATTGTTATCTGTGTCCAGAAGTAGCAATCGGCATCGTGACCAATGCTATTAGCTATTATCACCATATTTCTCTGTGATGATGACTTGTATCTTGAATAAAAACCGCCTGGAACTGTACTAATACATAGATATATCACAACAAAGAGTGCCTTAGTAAAAGTTAATGTCTTCTGAAACGTGCCTCTGAAATGTGTTTTAACGGTCATTGTGTCAAAAACTCCGAGGTTTAGCCATGTTTATGCTTCAGGTATTTCTATGGTTCAGTTTTATTTATTATTCATGTTCGTTAAGTTCTATAACATTCCATTTAAATGCACTGGATAATATGTTACGTAACATCACGCCTGTAATCCCCGAAGAAGTAGGTAGAGGAGTGTAGTACACTCTCATGTTTCACCAGTTGCGTTTAAGTCCCATGGAATAGGTGGTGAGCCTATTGCCATACATCGTGCACTGATCCAGACTACGATTCAGAAGACGCAGAATTTATTACATTATTCACACTCGTAAATATATCACTGATGAAGCAAGCCCAATATCTTTTGCAGTTCACTTGGAATTAAATTTCATTGAGGTCACTCACATTTTTTTATTTCTTTTCCTGTTTTATCGTTCTCAGCAGAAAGGTTAAGAAGTTATATTTTTTTTACGTCATTAAAGTGCTTCGCCTTTCTTTCTTTTCCATCTTTGACCGCTTTTCGTTACCGCGTCCTTTTATTTTTACATAATTATGGTAATCAGAACGTAAGTCGTTTGATTTTACCGCAAATGTTGTTTCAAATGTGTTTTCACTATCTATTTCCATGCAAATTGATAATTTTCCAGTTTATCGTATCGCATTTATAGCTACGCACAATTTTCGTGGTTATCGTCATATCTTCTCGACACCTTTTTTAAGTGGAAGCATTAAATGTTATCAAACACCTTAAACAGAATGTCACAACGCGGGGTGGCAAAAAGTAAGCCCTTCAATGTTTTTTCGTCCCTTTACCTTCGTAAACGGTTGGTTCTATTTATAAACTGACCGATGTTCATCCAGTTAATGGACTTATTGGGTCGCACCGTATAATGTACTTCCTGATATGCAAATAAATCAGTACATGTAAGAAGAGCATTTGTCAACAGGAAATTACTTATCGTTACGATTACGAGATAGTTACGATATGCGGAAGTGTTTGACGGGAAAAATAATAAGATTACTCAGATTGGAACGTTGCCATTGCAAAAACAATTAGTTTACGGGGAACTCGCTCGTGTTTTGCAATGTGCCAATTATAACGGTGCAGGTAGTGAAAGATACACACCAGTTTGTTAGTCCGTCTGCGACGCGAAATGCGTGCGCGTGCTCTGAACGTCCAGTTACTCAGCAAATGGTATAGAAAAGAGTAAAAATAAAGTATAAAATTCGCGGCCTCGTTGGTCGAGTGGTTGCAGGCGCACTCCGATCGGGAGATCCTGGGTTTAAATTCCGGGCTGGATACTATTGGATTTTTCTAATTTAGAATTACTGATAGTAGCTCAAAGTCTGGATCAGTGGCCGGTGTATGGCAATAGGCTCACCACCTATACCATGATAACTAAACTTAACTGGTGCAATGTGGGTGTGTACTAAACTCCTTTGCATATTATTCCACCCGGGAATTACAGGCGTGATGTTACGTTTGTTATAATTTTCTAGCTTAGACTCCTAAGATGGAGTTTGCAACCCTTAACACCCTAATAGTGACAACAATATAAACAAGCGAGACCGCAAGCAAATTACAAGGAGTTATTTAACAAGTTATTATACTATTTAACTACAAATCAGAATTATTTACGAAATTACGAAAAGGAATTCTTCAGCTGGTTGCCGTTGGACATGGTACAAATGAAGCAAAACATTCTCCTAAGAATTACCATAACGGCTAGAGATTACCTTCTAAGAAGACTGGCAAAAACAACTCATATGACTATTACATACGATGTTAGCTTAACTCATACTGAAGCCGTGTATATAAATGCTCTTTAGTTCACTGCTTATGCGATAACTGTTTATACAATTGCAAAAATAGTATATCCAATTTATAAAACACAAGCCACATACTAGTAAAATGTTTAATACATAATAACTATAATTATGGTTATGTACTCATGTAACATAAGATATCAAAGTGAACGAGTGTAAGCAAAAAGGAGACGGGATCGATTCACCGACGAAAACATGAATTTAGAACTGTATTACTATTTATAGAACATAAAACTAGTACAGGTCTAAAAGTTGAAGGTAACTAGTGACGTTAGACATGAATAGATTCCAAGAAATTGAACTTGAAGTCAAATATTACCTAAATTGAGAAATTCAACTCTTTTCTTTCAATTTCGTTTTGTAAGTAAGGTACAGGGATTACACATATTCCAGATATATACATTTATTTTGTCACGCCTATTTCCAATCGATGTAGACTGAGACTAAAGATTCCCATCTGCTTATCTCTACTACATTCATTAAAGTCGCCGTAGATGCTTATCAAAAAGTCGTGTAAAAAATCCATTAATAGGTGAAGATACACAAATATTTATAATAAAGTATCGATAGCAATAAAACGAACTAAACACTTTGATAGATTTATGAAACTTGGGTGATTATCTACAGTTTCCCTTCGATGTCAGCGTGAATGCGTTTGATGCAATAATGGCATCATTCAAAACAAGACGAAATTAGTCTATTCTGAAATCGCACAATACAAATCACATTTAATAGTACGAGGCGCTCCCGCGTCTGTATTTGAATAGAATATTAGTTTAGAGACAACTGGATTTGCTATACAAATTGTGACTAACTTATGATGTTCGCGAAGGACAAGTTAAGGGTCCAAGTTACGTAGGACGTGAGGATCGCTACTAATCAATGAGAAACGTTTATCCCCGAGGGAAATGAAGCAGCTGAATATAAATCATGTTTCGATCTTAGCGTTTAATGATACTATTGTCGGTTTCGTCCTTCATTTTCGATACATACATATTTTTATGTTTTGAAATAAATTGCAAGAAAAATCAACGATTTAATAAATGTTATATATAAATGAAATGACGTTCTATTGCTTTACAATCTTCACATTGCTTTATTTGTATCTTACCATACGGCTGTGAACATCGGTGAAAAATAGTGAAACGTTTAAACCATTTACCAGTAAACACGTGACTTGTCCATAGTTTATAATCCTTCCAAGGAAAATCAACTAATATTAAATTGGCCTCCAACTTGCAAGAGACTCTGTACAGTTTACAATTTACAAACGCATCAAACCGAGCGTTAGCATAAATATATTATTTTTGAAACCATTATGATTTAAATAAAGTGTCATTGTATTTATTTCATTTGTTTTTTTGAATTGTTCATTAAGATTATCCACCTTTTAAGGCTATAAGTTGCTAAGCTTATCCCACTCTTCCATAGTGAATTAAATACGCTCATATGGAAGAACAATACAAGTGGGACGCTTAATATTTGTGTGTTGATTCCTACGTATATCTCTAGCATTCATTATATTATTGTTTATATCTCTTCGGCAAGAAAGCAAATAAAGTCATATTCGGATCTTTATATCAATCACTTTCCGCACATGAAAGAGCCGACGTTATAACGTTTTTCTCGAAGATTCGAAGTATGAATTAATAGAATACGATGCGGCCTAAAGGAGACCTGATAATTCTCTAGGGTTTATGTATTCATATAGATGTTTGAATGGAATTAATTTGGTTGTATCATTGGCCTTTGAATCGATTCTTTGATCGACTAAGTTGAATGATTTGATGTTGCCTACAATTTCACGTTAACATAATTTTTTTGCAATATTTATTATGCGTTTGTGTCTTCTATCACATTATACAAAAGTAGGAAAAACGCCGATTTTGAACAAATAATAGCTCAACGTTTTATTTTTGAACGTAGATACATACCTCGCTTGTTTTTGTTGAAACTTCACTTAGTATCGTTTAAACTGAAGCTTTAGTTATAATGTACGTTGATTACCCTGTCAATAAATACTCAATCAATGAAAAAGCAGTGATAGCCTAGTGGTTAAGAATTCAACTTCTCGCTCCGAGAGTTCTGGGTTCAAATCCATGGCGCGCACCTCTTTACAAAAGTGCGTTTTAAATTTAAATATCACTTGCTAACGGT
>DWJK01004168.1:0-12282 GCA_018248815.1 Croniades pieria auraria
AGGTCTCGGCATGAATTTGGAAAAAACCAAAATCATGATGACCAAAAACGTCGATCCGAGACCTATTCTCGTAAATGACCATCCTCATCCGTAATATCAATTAATCTAACTAATTATACAGTAGATAGATAAAAATGAGAGGGACGGAGAGGCTGTATCGATTATGTCTGAGCTCAGAACCAACTGTATAAATTAAATTGTTGCCAGAGTCTACACCTAAATTAAAATTTCCCCAATATTGAAAAAAATCAAAATATTTAACAGAATTTTGTCCTATGTTCATAAAATTGATTAAGTCAAAAGTAAGGACATTGAAAGAAAACAACGATCTCCTTAACTCTCTAAGACCTCACTTAAGGCAGGTGATATAATAGCCACTTATGACTATTGCTTACTCGTTTCATATTCTTGTTATGTAAAAAAGGAATACACTGAAAGCTCCTTATTCACGGTTTCGTTATTCGCCTTTTCAATATTCACGAGTGAAAAAATTTCAACCCAGTTTCTGTATTCGCGGGTAAAATCTCTTATTCGCGGATGCAATCGGTAAACACAAAGAATTGGTGGCTTTTATTAATGCGTTGGCATCCTTTGAGTACCGCGGGCACGTGCCGAGGCAGTTTTTACAAAGGATGTAAAAAATGTACGAATGCACTAATATCAATCTAAAACAAACCTTACTACTGTTAGTCTAAAGGTAATTATCAAATGTCGCCGCCACAATTTCGGGACTGCAGAAGATACTTCAACGAGCAGTGATAACATGACCTTGAATTTAGAAACTTCAGTGAAGGCTTAAGAATACCTAATGAACTCTGTGATTATTTTATGAAAATTAATTCATCTATGGAATGGAGCCTTATTTTTAAAAGGCAAATGTTTAGTGCTACCTCTGATTAATAATAATAATAATAAATAGACCTATTTGTCATTGCACTGTTAGAATATGGGTCTCCTCTCATATTGAGAGAGTTAAGGCCATAGTCTGCCACACTGGTCAAGTGCGGATTAGCAGATTTCACACGCCACGATTTTTTTTTTGTAAATTCTAAGGTGGGTTTAATCACGATGTTTTCCTTCACCATTAACAAGTGATATTTTGAAAACGCTCTTTTGTAAATAGGTTGCGCGCCATGGGTTTGAACACAGCACCCACGGAGCGAGAAGCTGAATTCTTAACCACTAAGCTATAACTGCTTATTGAATTGCTTGACATTGAATTGCTTCGAATTATTGCTTCGACACTTTTAATAAGCTATAACTGCTTATTAAAAGTGTCGAAGCAAGAAAAAATTTCTAAATACTTTAAATCTTTGCCTAAAATTGTCAATAAAGATTGATTATAATTGCTAATTTATCAATAAATTAACTTTATTTTAACATACTCTTTGTTTTTTTTTGGAACCTTGGAACGTATCCGCTATAATTCTATATTAAGTACCATTCCATATTCGCGGTTTCTGTATTCGCGGCATATTTGTGGAACTTATCCCGCGCGAATAAGGAGTTTTTCTGTAATTAATTTACCTGCCTATCCCATCAGGGTTTGCTGGCGCGACGTTGCGTTCCTTAATAAATATTGTGTGGAAAGATTAACTACAGCAGCAACAATTTTCTAAAAAGTAATTGGAAAATTGTTACCGCTGGAATTGTTATTCAACTACAATACTTGGTTATTTTCGTCTATGTAGGGTTTTTTGTACGGATTACATGATTAATTATAATACTATTTATTATGGAAAATATTGTTATTTGACAATAAAATAGTTTTATAATAAACTTATGAATATCTCTTTGAGCAAGTAATGTTGGAAAATTCATATACTTGCAACACTGAGTTTCAGCTCACGGCTAGAGCTGATGGACCTCTCGTTGTTCTTTTCCTCTACTGTACTGTGCACGAGATTTCATTATCCGTCTCTGTCTAACTTATGCAAGTGTATAACTCAGCTTAACACTGACGCAGGTAACAACCCTTCATCGATCTAGCCTTTGCCTAGACTCCCCTCTGTATTGGAGGAGACAACATCAATTTTCAAATTTCCCATGAATCCCAAATATCATAAAATATTTACATAGGTTCCAACTTCCCATTTAAAATATATAATTATTTACATACGTCTTGGGAACGTTTTATAAGCAACGTAACAGTGTATTTGGCTTTTGACTGCCAACCCGCACTTGACCAGTGTTACAGGTTATGGCTTTATTTCTAGTCATTCTGAGAAGAGACCTGTGCCTAACAGCAACAATAAAAGCGTTGATGATGATATTGAAGATTCATATCACTTTGGTTTGTACAATAAATTTGCTTAGTAAAGTTTTGGGTGTAGAAAAAAAAATTGGTAACTTATATACCACTTTCCTTTTTATAGGTTCAACTGCAAATCTTGGTTCAATCTAGCTTTGAGAAACGAATTAATTGTTAATCGATGTCCGGAATCCTGACATTTCGTAAGTAATCTCAAATGAAACAAATCAAATCAATCAAATCTCGAATAAAAAATATAGTTTTTACTAGCGCATTTACCACGAATCATTTCACAAAGTCTATTTTAATATACCGTAACCTAAAATGTTGGAAAACTTTCACACTTGCAACACCATCGCCACCTTTTACAAACACCCATTTGCAGGCAGAGCTGAGACATATTTGGCAACCCTATTTATACGATGCCCTTTCCAATAGGTACCTGTATTTTGTCTCTGTTCCGCACATGCCCTGCATTGAATCGAACATTCTAGAACGAATGGGAAGTGGGAGGAATTGTTGGTATAAATAGACCTTCTTTTGACGCAGTGCGGCACACAGCGGCTTCTCACCGACATGGGCACTTGTGCTGTAATGTCGGCGCCTCCGCCACTGCGGGGGCTAGTACCGCTGCACGCAAGACCACCAGATATAAACGAGCTGCCATTTCCGCCGAGAAATGGTCCCTGACTACTGTAGAAGATGATTAAGATATTTTGAGGACAGACCCCATGATCGGTGCAAAGCTTATAAGGGCCAGCTCACATTGGCAACGGACAACGATCCACTGCGCTGTCGTCTCCCCGAGTCGGACTGCAAGGTGGAGTCGCTCTCGACCCGGCGGCGTCGCGCGCTAACGGGCGAGGCTCGACGGCGAGCGCGCTTGGAGGAGCCTTCTTCGGATCGTTCCCTGCAAGTCGGCTCGTCGGCACGTCTGGTGGTGGCGCCGTCGGCATCCCAACGCGAGCAGCCTAGTTTTGGACCCGTCGTGGGCCCTGTTTAAATTAAGTTCTTAGGATATTCCATACCAACAGATAAACTAAAATCACATTTTTGTCAAACTACCAGTGGGTAATTCAAAATTTAGTTAAGTTAAAATAAAAACTAATTATAAGGATCTGCTGTATCATTTATATACCTTTCCCATATCCCAAAAAATGAACTATTAAACAGAAGCTCTAAACACAGAAACATTGAGTTCAAAGGTATTGTAACTAAACACACATACAACACACAAGTTATTCAGTTGGTGCGCTAATACACGTTAATTGTAAGCACGTTAATTGTAACACGCTAACACGAGACAAAATTGCACAGGAATTAAATGAATTTAGTCCAGGCTATGTCCAGCAGTGGCCTGTGATAGGCTGATGACGATGACGATACGCAATGTAGTTTATTTGTTTTCTCTAAATCTGCATTGGTACTTCCGATCTATGGAAGCGATTACACACACACATTAAGACATGTCATGCTCATCAATGACATTGCATATGAAAATCTTTTGTAACACCACACCGTGAACTGTAAGACTGAAGTTTTTGCGTGTTACACCGTAGCACAGGACCCAGGGTACGCCGTAGCACATAACAAGTGCTACGTCGCCCAGCAGTCAAAGATTTACGTTTTGAATTAGATATAGCTACGATAGCGACGGAGGAAAACATCAAGAAACCTGTACACCTTAGACTTCTGCATAGTATCCGTCAGTAAATAATTCTCAAGTAGCATGTCATGTGGCTCCCAATTCGCCTTCATCGGAATACACATATCCTTTCTGCTGCCTACTGTGTCGCATTTTGGGGCATCAGGATATTTAAGAACATTTTTATTACCTGGGCTATATAATCGCACGATTATTTTCAGCGTTCTTCTTACTTTGTGAATTCCAGCTCATGCCACGTGCTGCTACGAGAAATCATTTTTGATTCAGATTCATTCTTTGTACATTGCTTTTCCACTAGGTATTGTAAGCGACGACAATTACTCAACTATACAAGTCTAACTATATCTTGAATAACAGACTGCGTATACTTTTGTTATTATGACCATTGTTATCATTATTTCGAATTTTCTTCAATAGTTCATTTATATTATCATTAATATTTATATTTGTAGCGCTCTGCCCCGTATCCACTTATTTCTACTATGACTCCTACTCAAAGGCTGCCTGGTAGAGTACATTTTTTTCTTTTCTACAAATTTGTACTGGCTCTATTTTATTGTGTTTGGTGTACAATAAAGAATAAATTTGTTGTATTATTTTTTGCCAAACCTCACTTGGCCAAGGTAGCAGACCCTTTTCATCTTGAGAAGATACCCAAAAGTGACCATCAGTGAAAAGATAAAAAGGTTGTTGGTTATAATAATGATGATGTAGCAGTACTGTGGGCAAAGTGGATGGTAGAAGACCTAGAGGCCGACCACCTACCCGATGGTCTGACACCGTGAAGGAGATTACGGCACTATCTGTCACCTAGACCTTGAGACAGGCGGAAGAAAGGGTGGAATGGAGACGGCTCATCCGATCCTCCACCGCGGCTTATCAGAGCGGGCACGACCTTCAGCAATGAAGAGCACGATGAAGAAGAATAATTTTGAAAGAAGTAATGTCTACAATCCGATTTTTATTTAAACGTGCGGTAATTTAAACAAGAAATGTATATTTAAATCATTAAATTTTTTATTATTACTACAATGAGAAGGGTAAATCTGCCATACTAGCCAAATGCGGGTTGGCAGACTTCATACAAATTAGAGATTGTTACGGAGAATTCTAAGGTGTATAGGTTTTTTCGCCACGTTTTTCTTCACCGTTATAGCAAGTTATATTTAATCTTAAAAAGTACATTAATCTAAAGAGGTGCGCGCCTGGATGATCTCAAAACCCTCGAAGCGGGCAGATGAATCTGCTTAGGTAGGCAGAAGTACTTCAAAACCTGCTGTACTCAGGTAGCCCCAACAATAGGATGCAGAGTGAGATTTTATGAAATACTTAATTTAATTCGATATTTATATTACAGAACTTTCTAGTATTCAAAACCGAGGTGCGTGTATGAAGAGTGCTGAACATAGAAAAAGCACGTCAGGTTTGTGAGGAAAGAGCCTACCTTTGTCTAGATATCTCATAAAGGACCTAACGTGATGATACAACGATGAAAAACTAAAAGAACTTTTCAAAATCTGTGCAATTACAAAACTTCGTTTAATTACGAATCAAATGGAGTCTAGATCTTTACATATGTCTAGTGAAACGAAGTTTTGCTTAAATTAAAAAACTAGCTGTGTCCGCGACTTCGTATGCATAGATTTCGTAAGTCTTGAAAAAATAAATTGACATAACTTCTTTATTTGTTAACCGATTTCAATGAATAAAACACTAAATGTTAAGTAAAGGCCATCACAATATAATCCTGAAAACTGCATTCGAGTCGGATAAGCCGTTTCTGGGATTATCGTGTACAAACATACAGACAAACAAAGAGACAAAATGAAAAAAATATTATTTTGAGTTCTCTTGCGTATATAAAGGCACTCCATACAGTACAGACAGTACACCCCGTACAGACAGCGATCAATTACAGTTTTATTATATGTATAGGCGAAACAATAGAAATATTAATTGAAAATAAGTTACATGTAAAATGAGATACCAAGTTACGTTTGTCCGTCTATACTACGATGTAATATGGAGCTGGCAACGGGAAAAAACAGGTGCTTTGACTCAGAATGCTCCAATTACGCCCGTATTAATAAATAAACAGCTATTCGCATAGCTTCTTGTGTATTCTTAGCCGGCTGATATCGATTGCATTGATACTCGGACGATATAACCCGCTTTGCTACACTACAATAAATAAATTATTATCTTGTTCTACTTAAAATATGCAAATTACATACATGACAATAAATTTATAAGTTGATAAGTGCACTGTTTTTTTGAACGATGGCTTGATAAAGTTGGTTCAAGAATTAATCAATGCAGTATATAATTAATAGTAAGTAAGTTGTAAAAATACGTTTGCCTAGCAAAACGGCGTAAATTCACAAGATGATGTCAATTTACGCAGTCATTACGCTTTTAAAACTTATGTATGTACGTGTACGATTCTTTCTGCAGATATGATTCAAGTATAACGCATTCTCAGTATTATTGAGCAATGCAAATGTTTAACCTGTTTGCCGCCATTTTAATTACAAAATTTTACACGAGCAATTGCCTTGCAATTTTTGAGTTTATAGTTAGAAATAATTTCGTGAAAATGATCTTTCTATAGCCAATAACAGATGGCGCCACACGTATCGAAAATGGATATTCAGCATTGACTCTGAAGCCAAAACATTTTTAGCTTCCATCATCATTCCTAATTCTGCCAATGCAGCATTCTACAATGCAGTGTGACTTACATGTTAGAATATTATCGCACTGCAGCAAAAAAAACAGAAAACGTTTATTATGGCCGTCCACATATAACAATCATTTATATTTCTTCCAACACTATATATTAATACGTGTTATCTGTTATTTCAATCGAATAGTTATTTAAGTATCAACCAATAATCTAAAATATTTTGAAAACTTTTCGTTAACGTTTCTAATATTCAAATAGGGCTACTATTTAAATTAATTATTATGACGGTTCTTTGTTTTGACGTTGAAAAAATTAGGCGGAGCAGTTAAATAAACGAGCTGGCTATAAAAATCGATATTGACGAACAGAGGTACAAAACATGTGGGCTCATTGCATATGCGCATAGATAACGCGTAATTTAAGTAGCTGCACCTCAATACATATGAACAAAGAATATTTTAAGAATTGTAACGTAACGGAAGCCTTATCGGAACAAGTTTGCGTTTTCGGATAGATAACTAGTCAAATAAAAGAGCATTTGTATATATTGTATGATTACGAGATTTCTAGTAAAACTCATGCTACGTGCTAATTAAAGAAAAATAAAGATGATCTTATCAGTTATGAGCTTTATTCAACCCATGGCATCTGCTGTATTTTGATGATTGCTATTGCCCGTGTTTGTATAATGTATAATTAATACACATCGGGATATAAATGAGGGGAATGGAAAACATGACATTCAAAACCACGATAAAGCAATTGTCGAGATACTCGGCTTGTATACGGAAAAGATTCGCTAAAAATGTTTAATTGGTTTTGCTCTTTATATCGTAGATAAGTAGCTTTACAGTTTTTTTCTTATACAGAAAACTGATCTAGGAACGTGAACTTAGGAGGCGTGACCGACTAAGGCCTTAGTCCTTCTCATTCTGAGTGGAGATACGTGTCCAATTGAGGAACGCTCAAACAGTTGATGATGATAAGGCAGTTTTGCGTTACGCACCTTTAAAACAAAACTACATGTTTTATACAGGGCTCAACTATTATGTTCATACAAACGTCTATGTCAGCCTTGATTACCATGTATATGTCGAGATAAAACGATTTAGTCATTCTGTGTGCAGTCCTCCATTATTTTACAGTATCACGCTCTAATATTCTCGAAGTTTAAACGGCGTACAACAATGGCCGCTGTTACGCCCGTCGATTTCTCTACAGCGAACAATGTTTATGTAGAAAAAAACGGTTCGCGCTTCACCGGTCAAGCGTTGCGGACATGGCGTGTGCGCCGTGCTCTATGCGCGCCATCTTGGATGCGCGGATTGGGTTGCGCACCCGTTGTGCGAGATTGCTTTTTATATTTCATGACCTACATGATTTCACTGGCACATTCAGTTTTTTAATATTTAATTAGCTGTAATTGCAATGCACGTGTTGTTTACTTGCTTCACTCATTAAAGCGGTATCGAATATGTGGAAACAATAAAACTGAAATTTTAATTGCAATTGTTTCCCATTGTCTATACAAGTAGTCTTGTACATTGATTCATGAATTCACAGAAATATCGCAAATTTCAATTTCTCGAATACGACAAAATATTATATCTCCAATATGATATATTAAGTTTATTATACTGCTGTATTGTAGTTACTTTAGTACTTAGCCGTAACTCATATCGATTAGAAGTCCATTGATAATTACGTACGAGGTTCGGTCTATTGCAATCCTTGTAGATAGTGGATAATCAAGGTATTTACTTCGTGAAGATACTTCTGCATACGTATTTGTGGAACAACTATGTTAATCGCCGATTTGTCTAACACTTAACCGAGAAATAATGAGCGATGACAAATTTGTGAATACGGAAGGCTCAGGACCGGAAAGAGCGATTAGAGGAGGCCTACGTCCAACAGTGGACATCAAAAGGTTTATGAACTATAATGATGAAATGAGTTTTCGTTTGTTAAAGAATAACACTGTGTGAACAAAGACATGTAATAATAATGTAAATTACATTCCAATCTACATTTTTATTCTTCGTTTGTTTCTGTATGCGGCTTACGGTTTTACTGCGATTTAAAACTTTTTATTGCTCATTAGGTATACTTGCGCCAACACACGATGCTCTTAACGGATGGACGATTAATTAAATCCATATTTGAAAATCGTCATTGTATACTTATTTAAAACATTGCTGCTGAATATTTTTCAAAGTAATTTATTATTAGTTTTTTATTACAAAAAAGTAGTTAAACAGGGGTTGCGATTCAAGAATTGTCTATTGGTGTAAATTGGTCTATTAAAAGAAAATTGTCTCTTGATAATAAACGCGGTATATGTTCAGCATTTCGCAACAGTATATTCTGCACTGACATGATAATCTCAGCTCCGAGCTCTGACCCAGCAGCCTATATCTGACTGACTCTAATTGTTTTGTTAGCGGGCGAAGATGTTCGAGTCAGATTCTAATTAATTTGTTTAGCGACCCAACTCAAGGTTTTTCGTTGTAAATAAACAATGCAAGGTACCTTTGGGTTTGTGTAGAATATTAGGCTTCATTGGTGTTTTGGACATAACATAATAAATATTCTCTTAAATGTAAATATGAATTCATTTCTACTGGAGTTTTATTTTTAATCTTTTTTAATAGTATAAGTAATTTGTAAGAAAAACTTTGCTTAGACATCTAATTCGTATATTAGAGTCAAGCCTATAAACAAGAGATTAGGATAGTCTGAAGAAAAGCATTAAAAATAACGGGAAGGATATTTTGAGTATCTTGTTAGTATTTAGCTCTGTTCTTTTAAATGTTTTGTTTGTCTTTCTAATTGGAACAATGAGTAAAAAACTAAAATTTAGAAAAATGCGTATGTATTGTAGAGCAGAAAATATTATTCAAATATTTTCAAGAATTTTATTCTATTACGCGACAATGAATTATACAATTTTTATTATGTAGTCCAAGGGAAGAAAACAGACAAAATCCATCTCAACGCCATCTAGTAATTAATTTATATTTCATCCCCTCAGAATGCTGAATTAAAATATATTAATACAATATTTACATATTTAGTCTACTATTTAAGTGTATATTCAATACGGGTACTACCTTGTTACTATAAATTCACTGGTATCTACCATGTTAACTGTGACTACAATTTCACACACCTCTCAGCGCTGTTACACGTCGTTACGTAGTGCTGAGACTTCTTTTTGTTAAATCGCTTTCATCATGCTTGCGGTCGCAAAAATGTCGATAGTCGAACTAATTTATGTTGGTTCTGAACAAATACGCTGAAATTGAGATTCGTCGATTAATTAATTGTTATTAAAACTTTTGATAATAAGCTGTTTAATTTAAATGTTGAAGTAATTATGACTGCCTCGTTGGTCGAGTGGTTGCTAGTGCGACTGCCGATCGGAGTCCTGGGTTCAAATCCCGAGTCGGGTACTATTGGGTTTTTCTTATTTAGAATTTCTATTAGTGACTCGGAGTCTGGTTGTGTGCCCGGTGTATGGCAAGAGACTCTCCACCTATTCCATTGTGGGACTTAGACGTAACTGGTGAAACGTGGGGGTGTACTGCACTCCTCTGCCTACCCCTTCGGGGTTTACAGGCGTGATGTTACGTTTTAAAGTAATTATGATGCTGTATTTCGTTATCTCCGTCAACCCTTTTATTGTTCCACTGTTGGATGGTGATAACGATGATAATGAAAATTGTAATAACAAGGCGTTTAATAAAAATGTTAAAGTAGTCATGATTCACATAAAAGTAATTAATTAAAATGTTAAAGTTTTTACGGTAGCGGGCATCTTCTGAAGGTTTCCCCCCCACAGCAAAAAAAGGTCTGAAGTCTTTGAGTTAGACAAATAAACTGCGATGTATATACATATATGATAACTAAATATATCACTATATTTTAAGAGGCCCAGTACATCATGTATTGTCGTAAGAGTATTGTAACAAAGCGATGCGAGTTCCGTCTCATTGACTGCGCACAAAGAACAATAAACCATTAATTTGAGGACAGTTTATTGCGGCCATCGGAACAATGCCTTACAAGCATGGTATGCGAAAACACGTCACCGGTCTACGGGCAGCGATGGTGCGTGGTGGAAGATTTTATGATATATATCAATAAGAAAAAAGAGAAAAGAAAATCCCTCTCCTTTTCTAAGGAATATACTGTTACGCTTTAACGTTTATATACGAGTAGTCTTCTTGCGGATGATACGATACAGCAGAACAGACTCCGTTGAAGACAATACTTGTGGATCAACTCATCTTAGTGTCCTGCTAGTCATAGACTCCCTCAAGGGGAGGGTCGTTATGTTATACCCCATGCAGTACGTGCGGGCGGGGATCGTAGAGCACAGCTTCTCGCATGGTCTACGCTGTTGCCGTCAGCGACCAAGGCATTTATGTTTGTCTAGGTAGACTGCGCTATTCCGCTATCAGCCGGTCACCAAAGCCTCTTCCGTTGTACAAGGCGCTAAGGTTGGCTTGGACTTTTAAGACGAAACTTAGAACCTTTAGAAAGAAAAGTAAATACCCATATGAAATTTTATATTTCTGTGTATATCAACCATCGAAAAATTAAAGGGATTTATATTGCGCTTATTTATATATTTTTATACACTGATGTGAGTTTTTGACGTTAAAAAGATTGAACTGGGTAGATACATAAATTATCTTTTTACGTAATGGTTTTGTTCACGAGTGCAATTCCTTTCGTGATAACAATCTCTTGTCCATTGAAAAGTATAATTCGGTCGATGACTTCTGTTAATTCAAAGCATGGTAAGTTAATTGTTGGAAATTTTCAGTTTAGTTTCTATAACTATCGAAATTTATGATTTTAATTTAAGTACAACTTTTTGGCGGAGGTGTGATTTTTAAATAACTAAAAATTACAATTCTTTTTTTCAATATAAGGATCAAACAAAGGACAAAACCAATCAACTAATGGTTAATAAATAGTATCGAGCGTGTCTATTTCAATTCCCAACAAGATACCAATACCTCGTCTGCTTTGACGCCTTTTTGCGAATTCAGCAAGCAAATTTCCACGTGAGAATCAACCTGAACTTTTTACATGAATAATTAATATTAACGAAGTACAGGTCCGCTCTAGTTAGGACGTCCAGACATTTGGATTTCAGTTAGATTTTACATTCCCGCGGACTCCATTGTAGAACTGGTTTACAGTCTATCATTTAAGACACTACTATCCTTCAGAATCTTGTACCATATGATGGTACTTAGTCCGATCCTCTTAGATAAAAGTAAAGACCAGGCAAGGGTGAATGGGTAACAAAACTTTTGGGATAGTCAAAGAATTAATGCAGTCTTCAGAGTTAATACAAGAATCAGGAGTCAAAAAGTGGCAAAGTCACTCCGGGATAGAAGGTGAAAACTCCCCTAAATTTAACTCAGTTGGTGGACGGTACATGACAAATCAGATGTATCTTCATGGACACGAACCACTTAAGACAAGGCAGGTAATAGAAAGAAAATTCAATTAGACCTTTCATATAATAAGTAGATAGAAAGAAACGTAACATCACGCCCTTAATCCTCGAAGGGTTAGGCAGAGGAATATAGTACACACCCCTCAATTCATCAGTTACGTTTAAGTCCCATGGAATATGTGACGAAGCCATTGTCATAT
>DWJK01004169.1:0-12282 GCA_018248815.1 Croniades pieria auraria
GCCTTAACCCTCTCAATATGAGAGGAGACCCATATTCCAACAGTGGAATGTTAATGGGTCGATGATTTATTTTTTTTTTTTATTTGACTGTCAGTTTGCAACTTTCTTAAAATTAGGAAATTGGATATGCTTCGTACATTCGTCTTCAGGAGTCTTTTAAAGCTTTCCATTTTAGAATTTTATTATTGTTTTAATTCAAAAGCAGCAGCAAAATTCTAAAATGGTTTTCTAGAATTTTTGTTATCTGTTCTCGAATTATTCATTATCTCGAAATCTTTGGTAAGATGGAGATATTTAGTGGTCGATGTTTCTACTTATTTTGTACAGGCCTGTCATTATAATGTATTAATAATATTAAATCAATGAGGATATAATAATAATAAAAAGATGAAACGTTTTTTATCCCAGTGTGTAAACAGCCTACTGCGGATGTCGAGGGCCGATCGCAGCGTTAAATCACTCGTTCGATAATTGACGAATTTGTCGCTGCGAACATGATCGATGCTCGGCGCTTTGTATCGCGGCGACGGAATATCTGTCAGCCGCGACACGTCGTCGGCTTTATACGTTTTTATATTCGCTAACCATCCATTCAATTGGATCCTTGACTACCCATTAAAAGTAATGACATTTTTGTGTTGTTTCGCGATATTTTGTGGCAATTCCCTTGAGAAAAAGTTTGCTGCAAATTTTTAAAAAGTTCTCGTGGCTGTGCGTTAGTTTAAAATACTGTCTTAATAAACAAGTATTTGCACATAAGAAATGTATTTAGATATATTCATTTACTTCGGTTGTCATGTTTTATTTGAGTTGAATACAAAATTGTGCTCGTGTTGTTGAATTTGTAAAGTTGTATAAGAGAAAAAAAAACCAATTCAATTATTTAATAATAAAAATTACTTCCCATTTTACAAACAAAAAATGTATAAAGATTTCCATATCACTCCTATAAAATCCTTTCCACAAATTTCGTTAATCCCATCCACTTCAATCTACATATTTGACAAAAACACACGCTGATAAAAATATTTCATTTCATACAGAGAGCGAAATAGATTAAAAAATTACCATCAGCAAGTCTGACCATAAGCCGTTAACAAATTAAAGTGATCCGGACGTAAACGGGCTTCCGATGAAAATTAAAATCCTGCCGATAGTTCGAACGATTTACAGCGTTTATGGCGGTGTTAGTTGAAGCGCTACTTGCCCAATCCGTCTGGCGAAATACAAATATACTGAAAAAAATATTGTTTGCTTCTCTGCTAAAACAATTTTTTCCACGTTCATGAATAGTCAAAGCGAACAGCAATTTTGTGCGTAAATGAAAAAAGTTAATTCATTTTCAGAACAATTCCACGCAACTGTTAGTTAAACTTTGGAAAAAAATCGAGCCGTGATCTAAAATTTCATAATCATCATGATCATCAGCCTACTCCCGTCTACTGCTGGACTTAAAAAAATCAGAACGCTTCTGAAAAGTTATGTTAAAAATATGCCAATGTGTGGACGTCGTTGGTGTACTTCCTATATTAAAGTAGGCCATTTGGTCGCGAGAGGTGACTTAAAAAAAAAGGAGACAAGTTAATAGAAAAGAATAATAATAAAATGAAACTTGGCTCTCCGTACATGCATACAGAAAAACATAAGCTCTATCATTATAATTTATTGACCCGCATGTTATCATCGTCATCATCGAAGTCAGCCAATTAGAAATTTCCGCACGGTCGATAAAAGGTTCTTAAAAGTACTTACTCAGTTCAAAATATTCGACTTTTATTAAAAAAAAGGGACAGGGTTAACCATCAGCAAGTCTGAAAAGCTCGTTAAAAGATTAAAGTGATCCGGACATAAATGCAAATGGTCCAGGTTGTTGGACGAAAATTAAAATCACTCGATACTCGCAACGGTTCCTGACAGCCATTGCGACGCGAACCCAAAGCTGATAACTGAATAGGATAGGTAAAAGAAAAATGGTGCGTGATAAAAAATACACACAACATTTTAGTAACAATTTTTATTTAACTAACATTTATCGCTGATCCAAAATTTAAGTTAGCTGACATTTCCTGGACAACCTTCTCAGTCTAAATATCGAGCTAACGTTTTGATTGAATACTCGTGTCGGTGCCGTAAGACGTATTTAGTACAAGGACATTTATTATATTTTAAATTAGAAAAAAACAACCCATATTTTTTCAAATCGATTTTTATGTCATGAATCAACCGCTATCGTAAAATGTTAGTCATACAGAATTAGGCGTATCGCGAATTAAAACATGTTTCCTATAAAAACTGTACTTCGCATATATCCAGACAATGCTTCTCAACAGCTTTTCAGTTTTCCCCGGGAAATGAACTGCTTACTTATTCACAAACATAATAACGATAGCAACAATCGAAGGTGCAAAAAATACAAAAATGCTGTCGGCACAAAGCAATTTTGTTAAAAATCGTGCTTGCAACGTTTCGCCAAAAGGCAATTTTTTTAATCGGGCTTATGACGCGTCGGCGTCGCTATCAATGTTTGTTCGATGGAACGATGCTAAAACACCTTTGCGCGAAGTTATGTATTTTCTTTATGTATGTCAGACGTACCTTTGTGGGAGACACCAGTATAAAGTCTATACATATAGATACCTATTAATACTGATGGAATATGTTGATATATTTTATTGGAAATCGTCTAGTTACGTCATTATTCTATCCATTTATCCATCGATCCATCTATCGGTCCATATATCGGTCCATCTATCAGCCTTTGGAAGTCCAATCATAGGCCTCGGGACAGGCCTATGATTGGACTTCAAGAACATCAAGAACTCAAGAACTTCAAGCATAAACAACGCTTGTACCATTTACGATTAAGTGTATGTATTTTTGGTTTGTGAAACGAATTTTAACTTGAACTAGGACTAAGTTACCGCTATGGAATTACAAACGGGTATATGATTTGGTTGGCTGGAATAGAATACCCTAATTATTGGCCGAAATCTCTAAACTTCGGCAATATATTGCCAAACATTTATTTCTATCGGTTTGTTCATGTCGTATTAAATATAGAAAAGATTATATTCCTGACAGTGTAGAGTATTGAAAAAATTAAATTCTCAATAGCTTCATTTCAAACGTTTCACATTTTTTATGTGAACTTAGATCGATGTCGAACATATACATATGTATTATATATATTTGGGTAAATGCAAGTAAATGTTGTTATATATAAATGAAAATATATACAGTAATTCCTAAATGGATTTATGTCCACAAATCTGGCTTATCTCCGTAAAGACAAGGTCTATGGCTCATTTCCATCCACAACTCGGGCTTTGTTTCATGCCGATGGCCGGCTGCCAGAAAAACAGCGTACAAACTGCTGTTCGTTATATCACATGGAGTTACTGGCAGCGCTCCTGCTAAATAATCATATCCAAACTTTCCTCCTTCGTCGTGTTTCTTGTGACGGTAATGTTTTTTCTTTCCATGTAGATGAAGACAAGTGGTGAAGACTATGAGCTGGTTTTAAAAGAGAAAAATGTATTCTCATACTATTTCTGGTCTGAACTTGTAACGACTGTGCTTCTTCTTTATAGGTTTGTTTTTAGGCGCACAGTTTGAATTATCACAAAAATCATAGCACTGGTCAGATTTATCGGACATATGGTTAAAGTCAATATGACCGTTATTTTTTTGTTTTTGTCCGCCATTTTGTTGATTCTTGTATAATTACAAATTGACTTGTTCTCTTCCGAGCAAACAATTTTTACTCGGAACTAATTCTCGGTGTTTTCTGACCAAACAGAGCTAGGAACAATACTCAAAACAAACACCGGCTTTGCTTGAATTGCGCAAATATCTAACGGTCAATATCGTGCCCTATGAGAAAGGCGGAAGGTGCATAGTTATGAAAATTTCAAAATTATATTTAAACGAGATAAGATTTTGAAGTTATGAGACAATAAAAATACGAACTTGACTTAAAGGTCTTACGGAAACATACACACTCACACACTTTAGGTGATGAAGCTACCAGGACGTATGTCATATGTACTTATATAATAATTATTATTACATGTGTGTGGGTATGTACATATACATATGTACACATAACCAATACTTCTCGAGCTAGAAACGTTACAAAAGGACAATGTGGGGAGTGAAACTGCACGAAAATTCATCAGTTTTGAAATTGGAATGGTGAAAATGGGTATATAATGTACGAATAATATAGGTAGGTAACTAATAATATTTTTTAAGAACCTCACATGTGAAAAAAGTCCATCCAATTGTAAGCTTTAAAGGCCTCCGACATTTTGTAACCAATCCAATGGACATCTGCCCCGGAGTCGATTAGTTCGTCAAATGATTTCTCATTCTACAACCAGATTAGCCGTTAACAGATGAAAAAATACCGACAGATTTAAAAGATTCAACAAATTGTCAACTCCCGAATTTATCCTAATTTATTTCGTATATTTTTCCGTAGTTGTCACAAAATTAGTCGCTAAACGACTCATAGCGGTGTGTCAATAAAACGTGTTATTTGTCGCCGGAAGTGCGACAAAGAGAGACAGATGAATTGCTTGACAATGGTACTACAAATAAATTTATTGTCCTGCTTCAGAAGCGTTAGTGACATAATGTTAGAAATATGTGCGTATATTGCTCAAAGTATGACCGATAAGTTTAATTATATGACTGTTTTGTTATTAATTTCAAGCAATATATTTGTATACGTAACATCGCGACTGTGATCCCCAAGGAAGTAGGCAGAAGAGTGCAGTACACTCCCACGTTTCACCTGCTACGTTTACTTCCCACTGTGAAATAGATCGTGAACCTATCGAATTTCGTGATAGAAATATTTGATAACGCACGACCCGTGATTCGAACTCAGGACCTCTCAGTCGGTATTCGCATTTGCAACCACTCGACTATTAGCATATATTTTTTTATTTTAGTATCCCAATTGGTATAGTAGTAATGAATCCACTGCATATTTTTTGAAGCTATTCGACGGTTAATGACTCTATCGTAAAGTACATACAATTTATCAACTCAACTTTAAGGGATGTAAAAATAAAAATTCTTATACGAATCAATTTTGTATGGAGTAGGATGAAATTGGAATTGAAGCTTATGATTTTATTCCATAAAAATGTAATAAGTAGCGAAAGATACAAATAGTTGTCAATATGTCAAATAAAGTTATTTTTTATATCACGATATTAACGCCTTTACCATAGTGAACTTATTGATCTATTTGGTTCCAGTTTGGATCTAGTTATAACTTGGTTTGTCTTGGTTAATATAGAACAGTGTCTTTTAACTCCTAAATACATCATCACGCCGGGATTTCCTTGGACAAATAATGCTCAGATCAGAAGCTTATCCACCTATTAGCCAAAACAGCTTAAAATAATTACATGACATACAAAAATCCACGTGTACCCGAGCAAGAGTAGATCTAATTTCTTTTTGCTTACAAAAGCAACTCCCAAGAGATATTCCAGCGAAAATAATCCAAAAAGTAAAATTCATGTACCTAAATGAAACCTATTTTCCAGCGAACGATATCCATAATTACGTCCCCTATTCCCCTAAGTTAACATCGGGATGATATTAAAAATTGTCCAACCCAAACACAATTTAAGTCAGCAAACATTCCCTTGAAATATCTTAAAATATGGCATCTTGGCTCTTTGTCCGGAGCTAATTACTCGTGTTTCTGCTTCGAGGCACTTGTCATACGCTTGACTCGTAAAGTTTTAATATAGTATATTTCTCCCATAAAGATATATTGGGTTCTTATGGAAACCAAATGAGACCACAAAAGTACTGCATCATTGTTATGAAATGCTTATAGTTGGAGAAATAGATTATTGCTGGACTAATTACGTGAAGTCCCGAAAGGCCTATCACTCGTATTGATTAAACTAATTTATCGGATCATCATATCTATCAAACGTCAGATAAACTGATCTCGTCCAAAATGGAAAAATAGGTTCCTTTTACCTGACCCAACATCTAGGTTTAGGAAGCTCTCAACCAAAAGTCGCAAAGATGTCTGTTGTATGATAACATAGCATATATTGGGCGATCTTAATTACGTGACGTATAGCCACAGTGCCTCGTTCCTGTAGTTAGAGTGAGTCGCCGGTGCGGCAACAAATTCCCAAGGTTGTATAAACACTTATTCTGTAAAAGCCGTAAACTGTGTCAATTTAACGTCAGGAAAATAGATGAGTACCTGGGGGGAGTTTTTCTCAGCTTAACTCGCGTTAGCAACAAAATATTATACTCTGGTATTACAGCTGCATTTTTAAAAGCTCTTTACCTACGGTGTGGAGAAAGGGGGGAGAGGGGTACTGTGATATAATAAGGAAGTGTGTTTCTCAAACATTATAGTCTATAATAATAATAAATTTAAACCACGATGTTTCCGTTCATCAGAAACTTCAATATATTAGACCTTTAACATTCACTTCTAATTGATAAAACTGGGAACTAGCCTTTAGCGACACATGTTATGTACAACCAAATCTTTCACGACAAATCTTATAAATAAAATGGATTTTTTAATTAATTCTTGTGTCGGCTGCCAATCAAAACAGAAAACGAATATTTTAAAAATGACCGTGACTAGTCTGTCCAAGTCTACTGTTGGATATAGGCCTCGCTAAATGAGAGCAATCGTACCCTCTCCTTGGCTCGCTGATACAACTTCCGCTTGGAGACTTTCACAGATTGTCATGTCAACTTGCCTGAGGTCCTACTTTACTTTATTCGCCGAGCTGCGGTCTCTCCTTCAACTCTTTTATTAAACTCGTTATGAGTTCATCAAAACCTCATTATGACATTATATATACTCCGCTTACGATCGTCATGCAATATTTAAAACCAAAATAACACTTATATCGCAAAAATCCACAGGAAATCTTTAATGGACATGACATAAACGTAACATCACGCCTGTAATCCCCGAAAGGGTAGGCAGAGGAGTGTAGTAAACTCCCACGTTTCACCAGTTACGTTTAAGTTCCATGGAATAGGTGGTGAGCCTATTGCCATACACCGGGCACTGATCCAAACTCCGAGTTACTACTAGAAATTCTAAATTAGAAGATTCTCATAGTACCCAGGGATTTGAACCCAGGACCTCCCGATCGGCAGTCGCGCTTGCAACCACTCGACCAACGAGGCAGTCAAACGAAGTATATTGTAGTAATTCTTAAACCGGACATGCTTCAAACATCTGCTAGCTAAGTGAGAACGAACTAATCATTCACGCGTGCTACTTGCTTATGCGAAAAGAATAGGAAACGAGCTGATAACAGTCACAAGTTACCTGCCGACCACCAGTTGCCTACCGTGGACATCTAGCTCAACTCAAATACGAATTCGACTAAATACAGACACATTCAGCTGGTGTCAATATGTATCAAGCTACGGTTAAAAGAAGCGACATGTCACTCCAATCGCTCTCCACCTACAAGTTCCTCTCTTTCTAATATCTCTCATCATACACGCCCGCACACAAACACGCAAACAAGCACACACAAACAACACACCGTATGCCCCATTGTTCACCCACAGCGCCGCCTATCGCCGAACACACGTGACGCAACAATCGCACGGGCGCGAGAAAGTTACTGTCTTTACAGTAGTAGGAACAGATCACGCGACATACATATATATACATACATACATACACGCATACATACGTAGATATGAATACCACCCATCTTCTCGCTAGTATAGTTAGAAATTAATATTCAAAAGCATGTAACCATTACGCAGTAGTTGGAGCTCGAGAATGTTCGAGAAATACTTGTTGGAGTTAAACTAGGCGTGGCTCGGTAAACGTTACACATAGTTGTCATCAGCTCATCCGCGCTTCGCGAGGCTTGTTTACCAGACTGTAAGGACTGTTATTGTATGCCTTGATCTCTCGTCGAAGACCGTATAAAATCTCGATAGGCTAGTGTTTTATATGTAATTCGACAAGATTTAACGACTGCCATGTTAGAAGAAAATCCTAATCCGATTGTACAGGCGTCCGCGGGCTCCGAAGCAAGGACTTTGTTTTGATTACTGATAATGACGAAAATAATGAATTTACTAGAATTATTTTTAAATATTGGATGCTCGCTATCGAAACTATGTACAATATTTAAATTATAATACTTTATACTGAGACATCTATACGTACATTATGACATGTTTTCAAAATAGATGTCACGGCGACTTTTCCTCGAGTCTCATTAGTGTATGAAAAATGATAGCCAATGATATTTTAATGCAAAAAAGTTAATCGACACATATCGTGTCGCCGTCCAATCGCTGAACGAGACAAATCGCGAGGAGACTGGACGTTATACCAAACAACCGTAACGCTTCAAATTAAGTGTCGATCTCAGAACAAAATGTATTCGTGTTCATGTGAATTTCATTCCTTTTTAACTATTTACTCTTACTGTCTTACCACACAAAACATAGATGTCACAAAAGAGTAATTTAATGACTACCCATCAACCCCAAGGACAGGTTAACCCACTCGCTGCCAAGCCTAAATTGTATGAAGATATTCGCTTTGCCATTTCTGTCTTAAGAGTTATTGTTTATCTAAGTTTTATTATACAATATTTGCTAAACGAAACACAAAATGCCGTCTTCTACGTCTATGCAGCCGTCTACGTCACCCAGACCTAACAATTTTATACATTATCTTGATACTATTCTTCCTACACTAAAAAAGAGAAATTCAAAACGCCCATGTAGAGTCTGCACAGCTAAAAAGATTCGAAACGAGACTCGATATTATTGTCCTGTCCTGATGAACCTCCTTTATGCATTGGACTTCGTTAAAAATTATATCATGCAAATAATTCGACCGGAGACTCAATACCATTGCCCGCTGAGTCCTCGTAAACTTGCACTAAGTATTGGAATTTGTCAGGATCCTGTGCTAAAGACATGTGAACACAAGGATACATATACTATGTATAATATATGTGATTATTTTGCTTAAAAATTTTGTTACAATACACAAAGAAGTAGATTTTTGTTTAATTTGGACAATTAAAATACCATATCACAGTTTTTAAATAAAGTAGAATTTTTATAAAAACAATTAATTTATAGTTTTTTTTCAAGTTTTTACACTTGCATATTTATGTTTGTGGCCATAAAAGGTTTGCAAGTTCCATAAGTTGTACTTTATAATATGTTGAAAGTATCACGAGTATATTCGTGCTGGCAGTGCGTAACGCCCTGCCATCCACGAATATATTCGTGGATGGCAGCGAATGGGTTAATGATTGATGTTAAAAGAATATGATAAATAAACCCCATAACCAAACATAAATAACTTCCACCAGTTCGTGTGCACACAACACACGAGCACACTTGAAGTAATCCGTTAAACAGCTGCAGAATTACATACATCGTGATGAAAGATCAGGCCCTAGAATACGCCTCTCCAAAGTTTTTATATATCTATGTACCTCGTACCAGCCCACACTTGTCTCGCGTGGCGAGGTATGACCTTAAACTTTCTTATTCTGAGAAGCCGTAAAGTATTTAGACGATTATAACGATGCAAATAAGCGAATCGAAGCTTTGGACAAGATCAGTTTTAACGAGTTGGACGTTTCACAACACGCCGGATCTCACAGGACGCGAGCAGCGCACACATGCACCGCGCACGCGGCGGTGCTGTGTTACGAACTAATAACACAAGTGGGTCATAGTAATTGAACTTTCTACGTCCAATATCTAACTGATATCTTCAATGGACAGTGCGCGCGTCACGACTTTCAATTCGCTTTTCTTTCACCGGTGCCCCGGCATGTTCTACATGAAATGTAGTAAATTAACTAGCTATCATGTTTTTTATTGTAGGAGTAGTAATGGGGCATGTTGGTAGACTGATGTTAAGTGGCCACAGCGGCTCATAGGTATCTGGAGAGATATTAGAACTTTCCTTGAGACAGGTCTGCGATATACACTCTTACGCACGTTTTTACTTCAGAAATTCTATACACCGCAAGTCACGCCCTGTGTTACCTAAGTTATACGCACTGGTAATTTACTAAGGCGTTAGCGTTAAGTCAATCAATGTAACATCGCTAAGGTAGCGTCGAATATTTTCATACCTGTACATTCTACGCCAGATATTCATCGATCATAAAAAGCAGTAAATTCCATAAAACGCAGAGGAAATACTGCTTTATTATACAAAAGACACTACAATATAATAACTTCACCCTTCTACGGGTGCTTGCGAGTACAGTACTCTAGCACGAGATATGTGTTCATAATTAGAGAACAGTGACATGTGGAGAGAAACTTGGAAACACTTTATTAGAATGAGAAGTCCTATCGAGATTAAGCTACGAACGTCCATCGACGTGATCAATATACTGTTGAAGACACCAATCTACTGGAAGAAATCAATCGCATCGAAACCAATTACAGGCTCTCCCCACCACCGAGCTCTCTAATTACCGATGTAATTCTAGATAGCCCTGTCCACTTGACACTAGGGCCCTCGGCATCGCATCGCGGCCGTAACGCGATACCCCCTCCTCCCCCGCTTTCATTCGCTTTTCCAATTTATATGTCGCTGATTAGGTCTACCCAATAACCCCGTTTATATAACTTCCTATTCTATGGGATGTGAAAACATAACTGAGGAAACGTGGAAGTGTACTGTACGCAACTGCCTACTGCGTGCAGCTACATTGTGCGAATAACTAATTATCTCTCGAGTTGTCATCAGTCGTATGCGACATTGCTAGCATCACTGTCCAAACGTTAAATGATCTGAGCGCAAGTATCCGAACATTGCGACCGAGTGAAAGAATAGTGCTGATAAACGAATAGCCTAGCCGAATGTATGTTACATTCAAAAACCATGACTTTCTCTAATATCCCTCGAATTCAAAGTAAGTATTTTCACATGTGAAGAAAGTAGCCTTAGTACAATGTACCAGCACTGCCCAGTGGCCACTGGGCGCCCACGACCCCATCGCCCAGGAACAATCATCCAGGGACTACGACAATGAGGTATTACCTACCTACCTAACCTAATAGTACTGCAAGAATATTCATTAGTTACATTTGTATAAGCACGGAGTTCTCCGAGGACTGAGGTGGTCCCTTCTAGCACACACGCACTTAACACCACAAACTTAAGCCCGAAACACAATTGTCTCTGTAACAATCGCCTCCCGGCGGCAACCGGTACACCGGTGGCAGCGCGTCAGCGGGCCACCCGCATTACGTGTTCCTCCCTCTAATTAAAACTTTCTGTGCCTTTGTAAATGAACGAAACAAATTGCTAGTCACTTGCCAGTTTTGACAGCGGTGTCGGTGTCGCGTGGGACGACACTCGCCACACCGTCTACACTGCACGCCGACACCAACGCTACAATAAGATTGACATTGCTCATGGAACGTTCAAGCAAAAGAAGTATGGATTACATGGATGAGTCCAAAATTTAAAAACTGTTTAATTCTTTTATCTAAAAAATTTAAAATAACCAGCGAAGGTTATTAAGAAGTAGTTTTCATCATTCAAATGTTTACAAAATGCACTTTTCTGAGTGGCTCAATAGCTTTAAGCGGTAGTGTACGTGTATTTTTTGACTGGTCCGTTTGATTCCCCATTCCCCAATTCGAGGAAGATCTCTTGAAGCTTACTTTCCAATAAGACAGCCGTGTGTAGACACGTCGCAGGATATTATATCATTGTATTACTATTTTTGTGGATATAAAGTAAGTAATATATACCTTAATGTGTCACCGTTTTAACCGCCAAACCAATTAAGCACTAATATATATGTATATATATGTACATAACCCTAATAGATAAGTACCACTACTGAGTGACATCCGCGGATTCGCGCAATCACAAACGCTTGAGCGGATAGTCGCTGCGCTCAACAACTATACCGCGCTTTAACCATACCTCCACACACAAATGGGAACGAAGCGATGCCCTTGCAATGTCGCCACGAGACGAACGTGATACCATATGACCCCGAGCGAGTGTCGTGTCGCGAGACGCAACTTTGTATTTAAGCTTTATATGAGTAGTTAAGAACTACTGTTATCGTTGCCTTTATGGGCGGAGTATTTGTTATTATCGTCAAAACGTTACGTTACTTCACAACTGTAATCCCCGAAGAGGTAGGCAGAGAAGTGTAGTACATTCCCAAGTTTACCCAGTTACGTTTAAGTCCCACAATGGAATAGGCGGTGAGCCTATTGCCATACACC
>DWJK01004170.1:0-12282 GCA_018248815.1 Croniades pieria auraria
GGGGTCATTCATTAATTACGTAAGGATGATTTTGGCCATTTTTGACCCCCCCTACCCCCATGTAAGGGTACGTAGGATTTTTCAAAGTTCCCCTCCCCCCATTCTTATGTAAAATTCCATTACGTTTTTCAAAATAATAAAATGTCGGTAAAGGATCACTAATTATTATTTAATGTTTGCATTTTCAAAGCCAGGCAAGTGATGGCATAGCCACGAGACTATTAATATTCTATAGAACAATTTTAAGATGTTTTACTGACATTGATGAGTTGGTAACAGAAAATACATTTCTTCAAGCCTGTTTTCCACAAGGGTAAGCAGAGACTAAGAATTTCCAGGCTCAACAGTTTTGATAAACTTCTACTTTTATTAAAATCGGCATACTTGCTCGTCTGATATAGATAATCTTGACCTGACCTTTACGGTCTCCGATTTAGCGAGACCTAGGCGATGTACTAAGATGAAATTGAATGATTTCTAATAAAAGGCTAGGTCAAGAGGAATGTCAATAGATGGGTATGTGTGATACCTTCAGTGAAAGAAGTTTGTTAAGATCGTAACCGGTAGGATAACGTGAATGTATGTAACTAAGTAACAATGGCTGTAAGAAAGATAATGAAATTACATTTTAATCCCCGTGTAACACTATTTGAAATTGGAGGATAACTGTTTGACTATGTTGATGAATTGTGTGCTTGAATATCTACCGGTTAAGAATAAGGACTGGAATATAAAATATCGCATACAATTACATAAAACATTAACTTTCAAAATATAACGTCGAGTTATTGAAGAATTTCAGAAATATTGAAGTAGAATATTGCTCTGTAAAGTTCCCGTAGCTTTTGCGTTATATTGGAATAATGATTGTGAAATTAACAAATGCGTGTGCAAATCCAGGCGGGTTCATACCGAAAAAGTAGTCATTCTCAAAAAAAAATTTGAAGTTGAAAATTTTGCTATTCAATTTATTTATTTATTTATTCTTTATTTACACCTAACAACATAATAAGGAATAAAAAGGCGGACTTAATGCTAAAAGCATTTTCTGCCAGTCAACCTTTGGGTAGTGGGAAATGCGTGAAGGTAAAAATAAATTACTGGTATTGTATTAGTTAGGCCAGTTTTCTGTTTGACAAACATATTAATTTGCGATGCTTCGTTGATTAGTCGGTGTTTGGATTACATTTGTATAATATGTGTGTGTTTTGTATTAAACAATTCCAGCGCCTCTGCCTCCCGAATTACTTGATATCCCTGACGATCTACTCGATAGACCTGCAAGTGACGGGACTATAGAGGAGAATTTTGAGGAGGAGTTAGCTACAGCGCCAGAGGTCTACACGGAGGTAAGTTAGCAATGATTTTAAAACGGTTGTGAGTGTGGGATCGTGGTATCCTTATTAATATAAATAAAATTTTGCCTCGGCCGGTACACTGGTTTATAATTATCGTCATAATATGCTAATTATTTACCTGTTCTCTAAATATATTTTAGTACTAATTATAAAAGGAAGCTTTAAGGAAATAAGACGCATTTAATTTGTTTTTTTACGTTTGTATACATTAAATTGCATTAATGCTTATTCATGTTAATTTCGCTGCAAAATGTCAACCACGAGCGATGTTAAAGTTTAATTGAATGTAAATAATGGTTTGATTTCTTCGGCACTTAAGCATTTAGCCTTGTGGGGTGGCTTTGTCATTTATAACCTAACGTTAGTAGATCGATTTCTTGCATAATGTATAATATGCATCTATGAATAGCGATTGCTACGGAAACAGATGGAAATAACATAACGATCGGTGCATCGGGACAGTCTAGACAGTATAGGCTGGCTGGTTTTGCGACACCGATATTACGTAATTATTTAAATGAAAATAAAAATTGTTGATTTATCATCAGTGTTAAAACTGCGTCTCATTAGTCTTGTACCAAAATCGTTGATTTTTCGTACTGTTTTTCGACAGATTGCGTCGGGTTCACAAGACGACGATTTCACGGAGCTAAGTAGGACCGGACTGGTAGAGGTGGTGGGTGACGACGAAATAGGTCGTCGCATTATTGTGGTGTCTGCTTGCCGACTGCCGCCAAGCAAGGAATTGCACCCAGACAAACTACTTAGGTATGTTCTGTTATAATATACTCCTTGTAGACGTTGGGCTGGACTGGTACAATATCATTTCGCCCGTGGCACCTTTAGTTGAGCTCTTTGCGGTTTTCGTATGAAGGGGTGACAGATAAACCAATTATTTTAGATACAAATATTGTTCCCCTACATACGGAAATTCAACTTTATTACAGGTTTTGCTCAAGATGCTAATAAATGGCATTGGATTTGGAATGCTACTTGGCTACTCATGTTGTATTAGATGTTTATTCTTCTTCCTCGGCTAGGCTTTCCTATTTTTTAGTACAATAGTTTGAATGTTATGTTTTTTTTTTGTATTTCAAATTTGTTATAGGTATTTGATGTTCACCTTGGACAAGTATGTAGAACAGGACTACAGCGTTGTATACTTTCACTGTGGACTCACAAGCCAGAACAAACCGCCCCTTTCTTGGTTGTGGAAGGCATATAAAGCTTTCGACAGGAAATATAAGAAAAATCTCAAAGCTCTATATCTCGTACACCCAACAAACTTTATACGCATTGTGTGGCAAATGTTAAGACCTGCTATAAGTGTAAAGTTTGGTAGAAAAATGATGTATGTGAATTACCTGCATGAATTACAGCAATACTTGAATTTGGACAAGCTTTGCATTCCTGAACGGGTATTGGAGTGAGTGACCGTTTTATGAATAAATTTATCTAACCATAAAAAAGAAAAAATCTTTTACTAACAAAAATGGTTGGAGTCCGTAAACTAATGGCTATTCGCCGTTTACACGCATATGTGCAAATGGCAAATAGTGATATAGAGTGTTGGTCGTATAAGTTTAGAAACATCGAGTATATTAATTCTTTCGCCTCATAATGTACGGGCATTGCGCTATTCTAATAGCAGTAAATAAAGACCATCTATTTTGTATTCTACGTAATAACGTATGACTTACGTTCAGGGGATAAGAAGTGATTGAAAACGTTACTGGCCTCGACATAGCGATCCAAGAACGGGAGGAAGGCGAACTCTGTGGCTACACTGACTAATACACCATGACTACAATGACTATTACACTATGATCCGAAATCACCAAAAAATATAACATCCTAGCTGACCATTAAGCATTTTTTTCATATCGCACTCCATAAATGCAATTGCATGTTTGTCTTTAGGTTCTGTCCTTTATTAGTTTAAGTGTATAGTAGCTTCGTCTATGTATGGGCGTAATCTTTTCACTTTTCCGAATTTGGTTTACACTTATCCGAACACGGTTTCTGTTTTTGCAAATACATTTTAATACAAAATCCTATTCCTTAAATTATGCAAATGCTTACCAAACAAAACTACAATTAAAACGCTAAAATAGTTTAACTTGTACATTACTAAACATTATCTTAATATAATTGTTAATAATACAAGAAAAATTATAAAATTTTTAAATTGAACAGGATATTTCATAAAAAGGGCCATTACATTAAATATGTTCAAAGATGATCACATTGAAATAATTTTTTTGCATGTAGGTACATTCATGATGCACAATTGTTTAGCACACGTGACTTGTATTGTCTTTAGAGTTTCTGTGTTAATGCTAGCACTTCCCTCTCGGAGTTACTAGGCAAGTGATGCCGTGACGAGTGGTACATGCGGCTATTTCGGTTGCCATTTTGATCTTTGCCCATAATACCGACAAGAAGGCAGAATGAATTGGGGTAGGGTGAGAGCGCACGACGCGACGCAAGTGATTATCTTCACGCTCGCACTCGCCCCCACTCGCCTCCACTCAGTGGGCGTGAAGTGCTAGCATTCGATTTATTTTTTAAATGTAGCAGGTATTAGTATATATTACCTATATGCAGGTTTTTGTTCGATAACTTCTGAATTTTATTTACAAATTCTATTCTATTTTATTTATTTACTATTTATTTACTATTTATTTTTATTCTATCTATTTAAATTCTATTCTGTTTACGACAGAATCATTGGATTTTAGGAAATATAATCGAGCTACAGTCAAGGTGAAAGAATGTAGGCGTTACCGAATTAATATAAAATAATATTCTATA
The DNA here is from genome assembly GCA_018248815.1 of Croniades pieria auraria. Classification (NCBI taxonomy): domain Eukaryota; kingdom Metazoa; phylum Arthropoda; class Insecta; order Lepidoptera; family Hesperiidae; genus Croniades; species Croniades pieria. The sequence continues at coordinate 4,173 of DWJK01004170.1, forward strand.
CTTGAATATTCTAATAAATACTTATTTAAATGATGTTTATAAAAACTCTTTTTAAATCACATTACGTTTCTCTGACCTCGCCACTTCAAAATTAAACTTATTTAGCCCATTATGTTAAAAATGATTTTATACTACTTGATTGATTTATTCTAATGAAATCCAATTTTTACAACATTGTTTTCACTAGGTGTTTCTAATTATATGACCCGTACTTAATTAATTGTTATGTTTCTGTATCCGAATTATGTTTCTGTCATTTTTTTTCTTTTTTACTTCCACGACGAAATGTTGTGAACCATTTGTGTTTCTTAGCGTATTTCCAATTGGCGCCACATGTGTTGCTTCAAATATTGATAACATTTGTATGTTTTATGTAACAATTGAGATTTTTTATAGGTTTGATCGGCTTATACTTTCGAAAAACCCAAAAGCGGCGGAAATGGCTCGCCTAATTTTCTCAAGGGCAGGTTCGTCGAGGCGCGCCCAGGAAGAGGCAACAGCGAGCCCTCAGAATAGCCTCTCGCCTCCGCCAACGCAACAGTTTGGGGTGTCTCTTCAGTTTATCAAAGAGAACAACCCCAACATGATTAACAGCATCCCCCCCGTTGTGCGCCAATGCGTTGAATTCCTCTCCAAACCTGACGGTACGTTATCTTATACAACCTATTTAAATTTTCAACACTTATTTAGTTTTTGGTATTAATTTACTTTTTAATCTTCCTGTATCCGTATTGCGAAAATATACTACGTACGTTTCTCCTTAGGAGACCTATTAAATGTGTGGTCACTAAATTATTAAACTAATTTTTTACTCCTGGCAATTACCATTAGTGCGATAGTATTCCTGAAGATATATTCCTAAAAATATTGTGTTAGATGTAATTTCTGTATAGGCATTGTTGCCATAGGTTCTATATTCTCTATGTATAAGGTGGTATGCGATTCTACCACTGGTATACATGGAGTGAACTTTTATTTACATTTTTTTAAATCAGTATCAAAAGAATATTCTGTCCCACAGATAAATGTGACTTTAGTAAATAATCCAAACTTGCTGGTACCGCTAACTTTGTCTTTAATAAACACTTGATAAAACTTTGTATGGCAGCACTGGAGACCGAAGGTATATTTAGGAGGTCGGCGAATATATCGGTGATAAAGGAACTGCAAACAGCCTGTAACAGAGGCGAACCCATAAACTTCCGCAATGATCCGCACAACGCAGCAGTGCTCATGAAAACTTTTTTGAAAGACTTAGAGGAGCCACTGATGACGTTTGAACTGCATGATGAGATAGCAAAATTTCAGAGTAAGTTATATCTGTAAAATATATTCAAGAGCGTGTATGTCATATACATTGAAGTTTTGTATCTTGTAATGTATTTTGTATTGTTCGATGCAGCATGGAAACCTCACCAGAAGGCAAGGCTGGTCAAAATACTGGTGCTGGAGAAACTGCCACTCGACAACTATAAGCTCCTGAAGTACATATTCCAGTTCCTGTGGCTGGTAAGTATCAACATTTAGATCAGAATATTCGAAGCTTACCCTTTCACTACATATTTTTTCGACTTATTTAGAGGGCTGCTAAAACTTCTCTTTTCGCAAGGGAGCATTCACATTAAACATTTATGTTGATATTTAGAATGAACGTCATACTCAAATAATTTGCAAATTTCCCAGATACTTTAAAAGGTAATATGTATATTTTTTTGGATGTTTGTGAGCCAATCGATCAAATACGACTGCTTGCGCTTGTACGAAATTTCGTATACGGTTAGTTTATGGGTTGAAAAAACCCATGTGCTATATTTATTAAAATTACAAGGATTTTATGCAATTCAGTCTTAAAATTTAAAATATTTAATTACTGATTAAGACACTAGAAGGCGCTAAAGGCATTTTGAATACATTTTAATTTTACAGGAATTAAAATGTTAAAGTATGCATGTAGTTCCTCTTCAAGATAATAGATGGATGCTCTTTATCTATGGCCACGGGAACATAGTCGCGGCTGAAACCATATGTACATACCTTCAGAATCTTTACATCATTCATTACATCATTTTATTATAGTTATATTTTCCGCATAGGCATTATATATGTATATACGTCACAGTCCGGTGTGGGAGGAGAAGGAAACATCTGAATATGAATAGATATGATGCATTTAGTTAATTTAGTGTTTTAAATAAGTATTGTGACAAAAAAATTCTATACCGTGTAAGGTCTAGGTATATCAACACGCACTTGACTGGCGTGGGAGACTGTGGTCTTAACCCTCTCCTTATACCAGGGTTCTAACAGTGGAATGATAAAAAGATCGGAAACAAATACACACATTGTGTTTGTTTTTTAGGTAATATCCATGTTTATGATAGGTATTATCAGAATACTATATTGATTATAATGATATACATTTTTTTTCAGTAGTTGGTGAAGGTTGTTATTAATGGTTATGGGCAGTCAATATTTTTATTGTGACAAGTGACGGTTTATTACAGGTGCAAGACAGGAGCTGCCTGAATAAAATGACCAGTAGCAACCTGGCAGTCGTGTTCGGCCCCAACCTGTCGTGGCCCACTAACGGCCACATGTCTCTGCAGTCGATTGCACCCGTGAATGCGTTCACTGATTTCCTATTGGAAAATCAAGAATCAATATTCATTATATAAACTTCACGATACAACTAATCACTCATTCACAGGTTTTGTTGATTAGATGTCTGACGTGTGCCCACATCGATGTTGAATGCCAAATATTTTGAACTTGTTACTGTATGCCAAATGAACTACTACCTGAGTTCAATAAAAAAAGTTTATTATTAGGGATAGATGATAAAAAAATTATATTCACAAACTTTTGATTAACATTGATAATACATTAAATATTGCGTACATAACATATTTCACTGTGAAATATATGTATGTACATCCAACATAAATGTTCGTATGTTGCATGCATATGGTTATCAACAAAATGTCATATTTTACTTTATTATTCTTTACTAGCTGTGCCCGCGACTTCGTCCGCGTTCAATTTAACAAAACAGTTATTGTTCAGTTCGCAGATTTTACGATAACTTATTATTTCTGTATTTCGCGTATAGAAATACCTATGGTAATTTTAATGAAATTCGTCTATTTTGTGAATCGATATTTTGTTTTTGTACGTATTTCTCCGTTTAGTTCTTTTTTTTGTTTGAATCTAATATGAAAGTAACCTAAGTTACTCCTTATTACATCAGCTATTTGCTAGTGAAAGTCCCGTCAAAATCGGTCCAACCGTTCCAGAGATTAGCCGGAACAAACAGGCAGACAGACAAAAACATTAAAAAATGTTATTTTCGTAGATGTACTGTGTATACATACATACGCATTTAGTAAAAAGCGGATATTTTAATATTACAAACAGACACTCCAATTTTATATATTTATATAGACATTGATTATATAGAAATTGATTGATTACTTTTATTCACAGCTACAAACATACAAGAGAATATAATATAAAGGGCGTCAAATTTTTCTTTATTAACGCGTAGATGCATATGCATGCAATATAAATATTAGTAATATTTTTCTCACATTCCCCGAACTGCTCTTGAAATGGCAAAAAAAATTTATAAGACGTGTAAGCATAGAGATGTTATACATAGAGTATGGAAGACACGGCTGCCCGCAAGCGGCAGCGTCCGACGGTTAGAGAGACAGAAACGATCGCGATACCCTATCTCTCCCTATCTCACTACTGATGCATGACATAACAAGAGACAGAGAGATAGGTAGCCTCATTTGCTTTCTCTTTTTTTCAATGGACACTTTTTAGGCTGTCTCCCCTAATCTACGTATAATAATATATCTAAGCGTGTAAGAAATTTGATCTGACTTTTAATATAATTAGTAGATATATGTCTAAATTGCTTTTTCTGAGCTTTAAATGTTTAGAATGCACGTCACATATTACAGATTTACTATGATATTGAGCGTTCCAAATTTTGCACTAGATGCAATTGAAGTCTTTACGTAGTTGTATGTTAAAGGCACTATAATGTTATTCCTGTAAGGCTTATTCGACGGACACATTTGATAAATTAAGGAATAATATAATGGCTTTTAATGATGTAGTGATGATATTCAAATTATAGTGAGTATAAAATTTTCCTTCAAATTGACATGGTTTGTAGTGTATGTCTATGAGATTATAAGATATATTACATAAAAACATGGCAACTCTGGATACGTGTGAGTGCTTTCGGGTTTCAGTACGTGTATGTGAAGGTGAAAGGACGATTTCACATTGGTAGTGCAGTGGTGCGAGCTGTGGAAAAGGTTTGATGAAGCAAAATCACTTTGTTCACGGAGAGGGTTACACAAACTCCTGATTTTAGGAGCTATAAGTATATTGTTAGGCGATTCGCGAGGTAATATTAAAGAAATATTCGTCGCCAACAATGCAAAGGTAAAGAAATACTACGTCATCGATACCAGAAGCTGTATTGTATGCGCACTCACACACGCGTGTCACATGTTTTTCCGGCTATGATAAATGCTCTGTCTGTGTCTAACCAATGTTTATTGTTTTTATGGAGTCTATTATCAATCATTGTAACTATTTCGAACATTACTCTTCTATGTAAATAAAATCTTGATTAATAAATGTTTAATATTGAATGTATTTAATACTGTGTACTATTTCGTCAATCTATTATATGAAATATATATATATATATATATATATATTGTTATCATTGATTCTTCTTCGAGATGTGTATATCTATACTTGTTACCTTAAGAGTAGCGTTTATGAAAAAATATAATATGTGTGTTTTAACATTTCACTGAATGTATCCTATAAAATCAAACTGTTGTTACACAATTAGAAATGAACTGTCCTTGATGTAAGCATACTGTTAATTACTTTCAAACTGTATTGATTTTTGGTGGATCTAACTAGATTTTTAATATATATCTAGAGTATACATCACTTCGATATAAATCGTTTTTTTTTTTACTTTGACTTGAAAATGAAGGACTGTATATATGTACATGACGTGTTAATCGAAGAGGGTTATAGGATTTAAGAAGTCTGAATATTAGAAAGTTACGGTAACGAAATTGACGATGTTGCAATTATTATTCAAATGAAACGAGCCAACACACTATATTAATTTTAATTAGTCTATTTCTGTACTAAATATAGAACACTATTGTACTAGTGTTGCCATCCTTAAAATATGGGCATATAAACATTCAACCATTTTTTATAGCTTGTACAGGGATAATGGGTTAAGATACAGGGGTGTAACCGTTTCAAGTCAGTAAAATAAAATATGGTTGATTATACTATGACAATATACCATTAATTTGAACGTGTGTTTCGGTAAAGTAATATACATAATGTTAGGAAATCATAGATTAAACTGTATGTGATTTCGTGCGTTGGCATTGTTTTTTCGAAGGTGGCGTAGTAAACGGTATGCAGATAAAGATACGAGGCAAAAGTTGATTGCGTTTTGTGACTGGATTCCGATTAATACTCTTGAGGAAATGCAGGATATATTTATTTTCATTTCTCACTATTTTATTCTTCCTGTACTCTGTGGTTAGATGTTAAGAAGCAAGTGAAAAAAATATTTATCAAAAAAGCATTCCAATATTACTCTACATTCATTTCCACAGTCATGTGTAATGTATTATTCTCTGTAATAAAATTCGTCGCTTCAAAATAGATGAATTATACATATAACCAAAGTAATTTTTTGTCTCGCAATGATGATGTTTCCATTTGAATGGTCGTACATTTATGTATATCGAATCACTTATACTTTTATTAGGCCTGCGTCGTAAGTTGCATAAAACTAAAATAATTTAAATTGTCACCTGCACCATTTCGCTAAATATTTATTAATAAATGTATTATTAATTGTCCTTTTTATATTTTTGGTACAATGTACTAATTAGTTCAAATTAGACTAAGAAACATATATGTATTTAAATTGTTAAACAAAAACATGTATCTTCCTTCAGTCAAAATGTATGGGTGGAATATACTACATATAATACACAATTTTTTTTAAACATTATGCTGATACAAATATTAACAATTTTTGTCACATTTTATAACTATATTCAAAAATAGCATTTGGGAGAGTATAGTTTTAAATAAGCCAAGTAGGTTAGGCTGTGGAACTAAAATATCTTTTGAATGGCGATCTGTTAATTAACAAAACAATCTTGAATAGATTTTTCACATGGCCTAAGCTATTTTTAGAATTTTTTTAATAATAATCACTTTTGTTTTATTTAAATTTAATAAACAGGAGGAATATGCTTAGTTGAAGCTCCGCCCATTCTTTTTGAGAAAAACGGATTGGTTTTAATGTAAATGCGTGCTCATGTTTTATTAAATCAAGAAACACTGTATTTAGTTATACTTATAAAGGAGCATATTTGTGTTGTTAGCGGTTGCATAATTTTATTAAAATAACAAAAATACACATACTTATTAAACTAGATAACTTCACGCTGTATGCTGTATAATGTTAACCGTGTAAATACGTTTTTTTTTTAATAAGAGCAAATCAATAGTTATTGTTTCAAAGAACTATGTGAAGTTACGATGATCGATCAGTTTTCTTTTTCTAATAAATATAATACACTGCTTTCATACGTATGGGTACCGTTTATTTCTCCTTTTTATATTTACATGTCTGTAAAATTCCTTATGAATGTAAAATATATTTCTTAGATTTTACAATAATCACACACCTGCTGTAAAAATGTTTCGTATCTAAATGTAAAAGCTGTTAACAAAAATTTTGAAATGTCAATAAATAAAACTAAAATAATTACATTTCATCAATTCGTTTTTATTTCTTATCCAATTAGAAATTTTCTATGTAAATGCACAATTTACATAGATAATAATTATTTAAGTATTTTATTTTATAACGTGGATGCACGGCTGTTATATCAAGTTTCCATATGTAACTACATCCTAAAGTTTGGCAACCCATACAGTTATTGTTTAAAATAGCGCGAAAATGACAAAACACTAGATTAACTAAATTTGGTTGCTTTTTATACTTGACATGATAATAGTACCAAAAAAAATTCTTTGTTCTGTCTGTCTGCCCCGTAAGGCACCTGGCGTCATAATATTATAATACAATTTCATTGAGGTTTCTCAGTTCCTCTCTCTAGTCCTTGGCAAACCAATTTGAGCTATCCCACTATCTTCCGTCCCGCTCACACGACAATAAAATTGTAGAACGATAAATTTTTCAGGTCAAACCTGTTAAAAAAGTTGCAATAAACATTTGCAATTAGTATTCTACATATACGACTACATAATTTCAAAATAAAGCCTCTCGTACGAAATATTTATACGGATGTTAAAGTAGTCTGCGTTATACAGAGAATTCATTCAAATAATAATCGATAGTGCATGGTATCATAGGGCGACAATGTTACCAGTATATATAGGAACAAAAAAAATATTAATAAAATAAATACATAGTTATACTTAATTTTTTGTCCAAAATCAATACATAGAAGAAATCACTTTTTCTCAGAACCACGGACGCAGGTGAAAATCATGAAGTTCGTATCAAAACACGTATTATTCGGAAAGTAATAATTACATTAAAATTATCTGTCCGTTTAGTTAAAAACTACTTGTTAAAAATATATTAAAGAAAGTTGTCCAATTAAATTATAGCAATATATCTATTGATTCATACATACTATCATTTCTATTCTGATGAGATTAGGCAGAGATCTAATTCCACTGGCTATGGTCCTGACGAACTTTTTTGTTCGCCTTTTCTAATATACTTAAATTCGTCCTGTACTTTTATATTGTTTACGGGTACTATATATTCTAAGTTTAACAAAAGTAAAAAATCACCATTTATTGATACAACTAGGTTTTTCGATATAAAACCCAAGTAAATATATATAATATACGTCGAATTTTCAAGATATTTCACTATTTTAAAATTATTGCCGTTTTGTATATGAATCAAAGGTACTACTTAATATCTACTATTATCGCAATATATTTTTTTCATGGCAACATTATTTTAGTAGAAAAGCGCCAACTAGTG
>DWJK01004171.1:0-12281 GCA_018248815.1 Croniades pieria auraria
GTTAGAAAACTCAATAACATTTTATTCAACCCGGTGATTGAACCCAGGACATCTTGATCAACAGTTGGTCTTGCAACCACACGACCAATGAAACAGTCAGTATTTGTCTATGTATAATCAGGGATCCAACCTGCGACCTGCTGTTTGACTTCTTGGCGTAGTGGCTAATTTAGTCACTTTTGTACTACCATTATTTTAAATAGAATTTAATAACAAACATGTCATGATAATTATTAGATAATATTTAATTAATTAACACGTCACGATAATTATTAGATAATATTTAATTAATTAACATGTCATGATAATAATTTGATAATATTTAATTAATTAACATGTCATGATAATTATTAAATTTCTTTTGTTGTATAATATTTAATAAATGAAGACGCTGGAATCTTTTGTCGTCTCTGAAGGCATGTTTGGACTTAAACTTACTATTTTATTTTTCATACAATACAACTTTCTTAACACTTTTTTAAATGGATATATCGACTGCTTAGGTCTTTCTTATGCTGGTTGACACTTCTTGGACAATCCCTGCAATCTCATCCTTGTAGCCACTGTTGAGTATGCAGGTAGGCAAGTTGAACGCAGGCCGGTTACTAACGCAATGCTTTATTACGAATTAACCATAAGGTTGGCGCATCCACGCACACAGAAACATGCTATACACATATGTATATAACATACTAATATTTTGTTCTGACTGCGTCGGTCGAGTGGTCGCAAGCGCGACTGCCGATCGGGAGATCCTGGGTTCAAATCCCGGGTCGGGTACTATCGGAATTTTTTAATTTAGAATTTCTAGTAGTGACTCGGAGTCTGGATTTGTGCCTGGTGTATGGCAATGTGCTCACCCCCTATTCCTTGGTACGTAAACATAACTGGTGAAACGTGGGAGTGTATAGGCGCGATGTTTACATTTGTTATAAAATGTTACACACACATACATAACATATTATATTTTGTAAATCATATTTGTGTTGCCTACCCTCGTTTACACCCACTAATATTTTCAGTAAACATTTAATAATAATTAATAAATTATATCATTTTCGTATGTCGTATTCTTCTTATAATAATACTTTTGTTCTCTTAAAAGATATCAAACATTTGTATGTTTTTATCAAGAGAAGCTGAACAGCTTCTTTGAATAAGATTTCGATCTTAGGTGAAATTGTTTTAGCCCTTTGTCAAACCTTACACCCTATACTAGCCTAATTAGCTTTGACTTGAAGTGTGGCTGAAGTGTTAGCCTTAAATTAAGGTTTTCAATTGCACACAAATCAGTGGAATAGCTTGGATATAATGAATGTACGATTCAGTGAAGTGAAAGTCAATTATAGATATTTTTTGTATAAAACGTTGTTTGTTGTTGTTGATTTTAATAGGTTTTTACTAATATTTCTGTTGAAGACATAACTGGTAATAACTAGTTATTACCAGTTATATTCTGTGTTCTAAAATGTCTTCTCTGTTAGCACTTTTAATTTTTAAATCTTTCATAGCTTTATGCAGTTTAACGAATCAATATAGCAGAAGCAATGTCTAAAATGTTACATATATGAATATGTCCATGTCCTGGTCAGCTGGCTGCAACTGTTTTTATGAAATAGAAATAGAAACAGAAATACTTTATTGCTTTTCAGTTTAGGTTCATTACAATATAAGTGGCCAGAGCCACCTTTTAAGCAAATTATGCGTGTGTTAAGAGGCTCTGCTCTTCCGCAGGGTTTACATAATAATATATGACCCATTACTCGGTTCGATTCGTTTTTGTAACTGCGGGGACCTGGGCCATACCCCACATTGGTGCTCCAGTGCTGGCCGGAAAAGATGTAGGATACAGGCCAATCTGTCTAACACATCAATGGTTCAACATTTTTTAAGAAATGAAATGAATCGGAAATGAGCATTTCACATGTTCTTCATTCTTTCTTCACTTCTTTAAGTTAACATTTAAAATACACACAGACAACACCTTCAAGAGGATATTTCCAAACGTCCTAGAAAGGTAGCGCTGGATAGAGATATCAGGCATTCTTTGCAATACTCTAGAAATATTTCATGGTTTTTTTTGTGGCTTTAATATTGTGTTTCATGAATCGATATGATGATCATGGTTGTGAGTCACGGTATCTGAATAATGTCTGTACTTATCTGTTCTGAAGTTTTGCGTGTGGTTCTGAGTGTGTGGACACGGCACGCCCACGGAAGCCAAGTATGGTGGCTTGAGCTCGAAGTTGTATATGTTTTCAAAGTAAGCACTCAATTAGTACTGATCGTTGAGGTGATTATTATTAAATAGTTGGCAGTTTTTTTTTTAATTGGGACTTTACTAATTTCATAGTTCCTGAATGTGTTTAAAAAAGAGGTATTTTAAAAAGGTTTTTTCTTTTCTAAAATTTTTTATCGCGCCGCGAAGCTTTGGTTATGAAAAGCAGAATAGATGATAATTTACTTTTTCCTAATAAATTGATTTAGGTTGTCTCAAAATTATTTAACACTATCAAAATTGATTCAGGGCTTTAAAGTGAAAATTCAACGAACATGAAAACACTCCGAGTTATTTATAATATTAATATCGACACAAAACTTAAATCTTTACTATTATTATAACTATAAAATGTATCTGTTTGTGTTTCTTTCTTACGGCTACGGAACAATCTATGGAATTGAGTTTAGCAGAAATACAAGGGTTTGGTCTGGAGAATGACATAGGATAAAATTTCATCCCTGAAAAATAAAACAATCCCGTGGATTTCAATATAAATTTATGAATGGATACTTCGAAGCTTAGTAGGGGTCACGGGGCCTCCTTTGAATTTTTTTTTATATAGAGACTCAAAAAGTTAAATTATACGTGAAAGGCTATATATGTATATTTACGTTTCAACGCAAACGAAGTCGCATGTAACAACTAGGTTCATTAAACATACGTACACATATTGTTATTTTCAAGGATTTTAGTGCAGCAAGCCAAAAATAAGCACCGAATGCAGCAATAAATATTAGTCTTGGCACTCGGACTGTCTTGGAAAATCAAATCTGCCATATTTGTGAATTCTGCCATATTCCTGTCACGGAGTTACGAAGGACGCGACAGTAAAGGTATCCTTATGTACAAATACATGTATTTCCCCGCAAGTGTAGTACACTTCCATAATTCACCATTTAGATTATAGATTCTATCATAAATAGGGGGTAAGTAGTAGGGGGTAAGTCTCGTGTCATACACTGGGCACAATATGACCGGTACATAATATGATACCTACATGTATGAAAGATTTATGAATGTGGAACACGCACGGCAGGTATGCAAGGATAGGGATATTTGGCACCCCGTGTTCTCTGCCTACCCCGTAAGGGGCTTGGCGTGAATATATGTGTATCCGTATTATATTTATATCATTTAAGACGCGATTTATAAAGGACAGCCGTGTTTAATAAGCAGTATTTTTAGTTGTTTTCATAAAGGTTTTCGGTTTGCTGGCTATTTAGGTGTTGAATACGAGATGTTCTCTCGCTGCTGTATAATTATACAGGATGTATAATAGACGAATAATTAGCTATAGGCCTTCACCGTATTCGACCGACACGCGATCCCCAGCTCGCCACCAGCAAAACTAACTAAACTTGTTATGTACAAGGGCGAGGAATATTTTAGCATTCAATTGTACGATACCTAAAGTTTTAGGTTTGAGGTTTTCAATCAAGTTGGATCAAGTTATTTATTGTGTTGCGTTCATTTAAAGGATTTTTTTCTCTTTCTTATGTCATTATTATTGTCGATTTTTTTATTTACTTTCGTTTGTTTTTGTTTCACAATTGACAAGCGTGTTTTATCATTAATGAGTGTATGTATAAGTGTATATGTATATACACGTGTGCGTTGTTTCTTACGTAAGACACAGGGGTCTTTGTAAAAAAGGTTACAGTGCTATTGTAATGAGCATTTTTTGTATAACAAAATAAATTTCTAGTCGGGGTTGATTCACGTCTCTATATATTTGAAGTGTTATTGATAGTTGTCACAAAACATATATTAAATTAAAAATAAATTCTGTACTAAGGTGTAGAAATTCAGTAGTTAAGAGTGTTGATTGTGAAAGCTAAATAAATCCCCACTGGGTCAGCATGGTAGACTATGGCCTTAACCCGTCTTGTGCTTAGGAAACCTGTGCCGAACAGTGGGACGATAAAAGGGTTAATGACGATGTCGAAAGCTAGTTCAGATATATCTGTATTTTATGTCATAATATACACATGTTCACTATAAATTTTAAGTACATATTTATGTTATGTCTGCCTTCGCTCACTTCTTTATCGAATCAAGGCTGTGTAGAAATATTAATTTTATAATAATAATAAACTACCTACCGACTAGCATATTAGCACAGTGGTTAGAGACATACCGAAGTGAGGGATGTAGGTTCAATTTCCGATCATGACAAATATTAATATACTAAGCAAATTTATGTGATCTGTCCGTAATAATAATTTTGAATACGATGTAAGTTTAAAATGTGTTCTGTTTAAGGACAGAGCCATGTGTGAGTTGTTCGAAAATATTATTATTAGTCTAGTTTTATATGTATCATCATCAGCCTGTCTCATGCCACTGCCGGAAGTACGACTCCTCTTATGAACGCCAGCCACCTGTCTCTGCTAGCTGCACATCAGTAATAGTTTTAAATTTACCATTACATTGACTGAGCTGTCAAAATCTGAAAGTACGCCTCAATATATCTGTATGTCTATCAGATATGTCAGTCTGAATGTCCGCTGACAGCCAACGCTAGCATACAACACGTGCAGCGGCCGAGTGTCAGTAAATAAAGCCTTCGCATGACTTGTCAGATAAAAAGTTTCTAAACACACTCGCGCCCAAAACGCTCGCCGGCCGCCGCCCAGACCGGTTCATTATCTAAGAGTGAAAGTTTTTCCTTGGGGCATTCGGCTATAAGTACCATATAAATATCAACGGAAATAATGCTTACGGTCCCCATAAATATTAAACCCAATATCGCGTGACAGTTTCGCATATATAGTACTTTTTGTTCCCACATGAGTTTTAAATCTTTGGTTATAAGTAATTGCAGATTTTAATATGAAATTCAAATACAGGTAGTCCGAGATAAATCATAATTATTGTTACTGTCAAAGCATTGATAACAATAAGAGAAAGAGTGAGACAAATACACGAACTTTTTAAATCAAAACAGAAGCATTTAGCAATGATTTGACATTTGACATTGACGTTCAATAAACGGTGAATAAATAATTTTGCTTTCTTATAATAATTATTAAAAATCATTTTATACTGCCACTGTGTGGAAACGTGTGTTGCCAGTATACATCAGTTTTTAACAAGATGCGAAGCCTTAAAGCTTAATTCTGTATAATATGACCCAAACCCGCTATCAATTTATACAACTACCATAGCGATATATATTGTTAAGAATATCCACAAAAAATCAAATATTTCCAATCTGGAATACGTAATATAAAAGACGATATTATTGTCAAATATTTGTTTCCCCTGACTCATGTTGGTATACGGTACACAGTGAACACAAACAGAAATTTTTTCTTCTTCACCCACCGTCACATGTCATAAGAGAAAAGCTTATTAAATAACACATTTCATCATTCTCATCAAAGGTATCGCCGTCACACAAAACATTATTCACACAGGCGCTAGGCGTAATTGAAGCGCGTTGCATTCACATCCCTAACGGTTGCGCAACAGTTAGAAAATAACGTTAACAACAACAGTTATAACGTTATGTTATATTATAATGCGATTTTTAAAAACTTTCCTGCCAGTATCCGAAATAGTCGCACACACGCAAACAACTTTCGAATAGGTGAAAGTTGCCCAACTGGTTGTGTGTGTGTGTGTGGCGAAGAAATTAAATTTTGGCTCCGGAAGTGTGTTCGGAAGTCTTGTTTGCCAGCTGTAATTATAGAAGATTTGTTGCATGGCAACACTTTTTAATGGATGTTAGGCGAGAGATTTGTTTACGGTTTAATGTAATTGGTATGCGAGTTTTTACACCGTTACTTGTTTTAGAAGCCGTTAGGTTTTGGAGGAAGGAGGAGCTCGTTTCGCTGCACTATTAAGCACACAGTGACATACTAAGCTTTCTCACTCAATCCCCAGGGATAGCGGCATATAGAGCAAGAGTATATATGTACATGAAGCTAGGTATGATCCCGGTAATAACACTCGGGAGAACTATTTTTCCTATACAACACTTCATAAACTGTGTACAATTAAGCCTTAATTAATGAAAACTTTCATACTTTGCGTTCGGGTTCGCAACGAAACTATTTTTAGAAAATTGTTTATGATTCCGCGACTTTCAATCACTGTGTTGTTGTTAGCTCTTGTTTCGTAACTTATATTATGCTAGAGATTTAGGTTAAACATGAAATCCAACTATTGTATGGTATCACTATTGTGGTTACAAACACGATTGACTGTAAAGAAAAAAACCAATATTTAAACATAGACATCCGCATTACATGGTACAAGCAGCACCGCATATTTGTTTTCGATAGTGATAAAGAAATGATATCAGAATATAACTAACATTGCAATCGTTAGGAAACTCGCGACACGTAAATGACAATTCGATAACAGTTCACAAACAAGACGCGGTAAACATTTGACAGATACGTAACAAATCCACCAAGCGCTATGACCTACACGCTTCTTACATAACGTACAATTTCTTTAGAACATTGCGGCTCAATTTAAATTGGCCGTGGCGTCAAGATGGCGCAGCATATGTTCGCGTCACGGATACACCCGAACTTAGCCGAACGCGTTCGTAAGTGGGTCACACGGATGCACGCACACATTGATCCTTCGCACACGACAGCGCTTCTTTGAGTGCGCACTTCGGAGAGGTTTTTTTACTTTCACACTACGCGAATTTTCGCGCGGGCAACTGAATCATTAACAGCGAAATAATTTTTGCGTATGTGTAGGTATTTCGTTAAAATGTCTCGTTTATTTCTGTTGTAGCATTTTCTATATCTTTCACACTTGATTGTGATTTAAAAGTGCCAATGAAATAAAATAATCTCGATATTAGTTAATTTTAATTGCCGTAAATCTATGAACTAATATAAATTCTTAGGAACAAAACAGTTCTCTATTTATTGGAATAATATACGATTATCAAGTTTACGCTGGTATTAAACGACCTTAAAGTGTTTAAGTTATCAGTACATGTTAAATTAACTATATAATAGAAACAAATATATTATATAAGTTAATTTTATAGACCACGAAAGGAATGCCCTTTTGCTCTTTGCTTTATTTATAAACCATGAAATTCGTATGACGCAGTGCTTGATATAATTTTATAGCTAGAGCCCTGGAACAAACTCGTCCACGCTGTTCCATCCAATATAAACCTGTGTGTTGTACTCAGCTGTTTCAGCACACATTTATTATTATCATATCGTCACGCCAGTTCCCTTGCGGGGTAGGCATGCCCCACAACAAACCGAACATCTCTGTCCTTACAGACTTGTAGATTTATAGCAACCGATATTAATATAGCATACAAAAAAACAATTTAGTAATAAAATGTGTTATTTGCACTATAAGTCCCCTAAGTAGATACTCAGGTATTTACGCAACATCAGATTTCTGCTCATAAAAACTTCCAACGGTATAGAATGTACAATTGTACCTATAATACTTGTTAAATGATTAAAAATACGGCATTGACCAATTTTAGTAACTCGCCTAGGCCTAAACGCGACGCCTAATTATGTAGATAGGTTTGTACTAGCCTAGGTTACAGACGGACTTAGGTAGCCTACACACGTCGGATTGAATCAGACGGCGTTCTAATGACAGATACATGTATGACACTCGGTCATTCGGTCACGTTCCCGAGACCCAACATGTCACATCCGTATATTGTTCTCAAAACTCACGTTCTTTATTTAAATCCAGATAAATAAACAGGTTAACAACTATATTGCTTGTAATCACGGTTTTGGTCCTTTAATGGTCGGTCACCATTCGTGTCGTTCGTTCGTTTCGGCATTGATCACTTGCGTGACCGCGTGTAAGCAGCCTAAAGCTTTGCATTCAAGTCGTATGCGATGCAAATACGCAAGGAATCCACAATCAGCGTAGCATCACTGGTTTGGTAAGAAACACGTAATTCTTATGCGCGAGCTTGTACCCATAGTCCGTGGTGAGTAACATCTCATCTTTGACCAGTTGGCTGGATATTATCATTTTGAGTTACCTCTTGTCATAAATGAAGAACATTTAAAGGGCGAACATCGTTATTATTATTATATTATGTGATGCTAGGTCCCACCGTTATGTGTTTCTTCCAGTTCTTTTGCATTCATCACTTTTCATACACGCACGCCGGGTTAGGATATTTCTAATTAAGAACAACCAAAGTCATCAACACATCGATAGTGTGCTGCCACATGTGTTTGACAGTGACATTTATCTACGAGGACGTTCGACGTTTTATATCATATTTTCAATAATTTCAAGTACAGTCCTTGTCCTAGATATTATCTCGGCGATGTTCACCAGTAGCCCATAAAGGAAATTGAAGCTGCTAGCACTAAACGCAATGCATATGACTAACGCCGTTGGGAATTACCTGGCATTCGTTTCTAGCTTTCTCTTTAAAAACATTTCAATGTATTAACATGTAGTGTTATGTTGGCAACACCTTTTTTTTTTTTGCGTTTGTTAGTTTTTTAAATGGATTCTATTAGTGGACAGTTCTTAAGTATGTTATATACTTTTGTGGCTGTAACACATTGGAAAGAAAATTTTTGAGTCGATTTTCCAAAGAATCGATCAGTTTTAGTATGACCCGTGACTGGCCCGGTGTGAAATATCTCGCTGACATGAAAACACTGCCTCAAGGCAAATTCACTGCGTCGTTTGGGTCATGAGAG
Source organism: Croniades pieria auraria (assembly GCA_018248815.1). Classification (NCBI taxonomy): domain Eukaryota; kingdom Metazoa; phylum Arthropoda; class Insecta; order Lepidoptera; family Hesperiidae; genus Croniades; species Croniades pieria. The sequence goes on from DWJK01004171.1 coordinate 8,965, forward strand.
TGTTCATTAGAGACAGGCCTGCTAGCTGAGTTGATCACAGCTGTGAGAACTTCTCTTAAGACCTGCTATAGACGAGTTGAGTTGAGTTGAGAAAAGATTTCATTATACTTTTACTATTGAATTTTTATATTAGTCCAAATAATTATTAGTGACTGCCTCGTTGGTCGAGGTTGCAAGCGCGACTGCCAATCGGGTGGACCTGGGTTCAAATACCGGGTCAGGTACTATTGGATTTTTCTAATTTGGAATTTCTAGTAGTGACACGAAGTCTGTATCCGTGCCCGGTGTATGGCAATAGGCTCATCATTCATTCCATGGGTCGTAAACGTAACTGGTGAAACGTGGGAGTGTGCTACACTCCTCTGCCTACCCCTTCGGAGATTACAAGCATGATGTTACCTTTATGTTACGTAATTATTGATTTTCTCAAAACAAGATATGTGAGAACTTCAGGAAACGAGAAGAAACACAGAGTAAGGTCTAGTAGTGAAGTGTTGTCTTTTCTTAAATATAGATGGATAAAAAGACAGATATACAGAAAGAAACATAGATAGAAAGATAAATGTTTATAAAGGTAAATATACAGAAAGATAAATATATAAGAAAATAAATATATACTAAAACAAACACAAATACGATACATGAATTTTATTTTATACTGACGTCGATTTTAATGGGAAGGCTTTATATGGCCGCTAATATTACATGTGTGTAACGGCGCTGAACATTAATTAAACGTGGAATTACAGCGTTAAATTAATTATGGATCGGTTAAGTTCTTAGTAAAAGAGCTTTAGACAGATTTATTGATCTGCTATAAGTCACGAATAATTGAGTAAGTCGTGAAATATAGGAAGCCATTTTGAATTAATATTCGAAATCACGCGAATGCACTGTCAAGATTTAACGTTTTTTGATTAAAACTAAATGTGTTTTTTTTTTGTAAAAAGTTCTTGCCTGTTCTGACGACGATAGTGTTTATCAAAGAGAACTGTCCAGAATGTCCAGCAGTGGGTTACTACAGGATAATTCTGATGCTGCAGATATTTTTATCCGGATCCTCTCCAATTATACAATGTCTCCATCGCGGCCTCGCTGCAAACGGCGGGAGCTCATGAGAAAAGACCTCGTACAGGTCCGAAACTAGTCGGGTCATCCCGAAAAACGTACGTGAGTTAAGCCGGTACATATGTAATCATGTGTATAAATACTCACGAAACATTTAATAGCATAACAATGTTTTTTGTTATGGAAGTAATGAACAAGCAAACAGTAGTCACAAGTGGATGCTGCCGCTAATAGACGTTTGCAACCAGCCTTGAATAGGACTATAGGACTATTATCGATTGTGATTATTACTACTCAAGACTAAGGGGATTGTACCAATAGGATTGTTACCATCCGTTAGTTCGCTTAGTATATTACGATAGGATGAATACTCAACATCCGTCCTATTCGATACTGGTTCCAAACTGTCGAGGACTGAAGTGGTTGTCGATACACGTGTAATCAACAACCACACCTTTGGAACAGAAAGACAAATTGTTTAGCAATTGCTTCACGGTAGAATTAGGTGCAGCGGTAGTACCGCTCGGGGCGACCGGTATACACGTTAGGTAGAACACAGGTAGGTAACCTGTTACTATGTCTACCACCTTTTATTAATTTACGTACCTCTTACGTTGATTTGTCCATGTCCTGGACAAATTTTCGCTGCTAAGGTTGGAACCATTGCATTTAAATGAAATTTATAGTAACATTTATCATCAACTCTTTTTATTTCACTGCTGGAAATTGTTCTTCTCTTAGGATTCGAAGAGTTAAGGTACGTCCATAGTTTGTCCACGTTTGTCCAGTTAGTTATTTTGACTTTTAAACCGATAGTTGTGGGTTCGATTCCAACTCAAGATAAAGTGAGTTTATTATGTTAGAGTGGACAAGAATTTATGTAGCTGTTTATTTACAAGTATATATGTATGTATATACATATATGTATGTTTATCACCAGATTGGTTATCACAACATGAACTCTGTTCAATTTGACATCAGAGATTCTTGTGAAATAGCCCTAACATTTTATTATTATTATTACTCAACCTATTTCCCATTAAACTACAAAATATATCATAATTTAAAGTCTCCTCTTATTATTCGCTAAGGTTGACACGAATATTAATAAATGATTAACAGATTGTGAATAAGAAATTGATATATACCACAGACACTGTGAAAAAGCCGTCTCTCGGACTATAATTACCCGAATCACCTTCGATCGATCGTTGTCCCGGCGACATTTTAACTGTCCACTACTAATATTAAATAGAATATTTATATGGTACTGAAACAGTCATAAAAGTGTCAGAGATTTTTTTTAAATGTTGACCGCTTCGGCTCGAACATCGCTTGTGGGTAGTTTAATTCGCAAAAATGTCCTTTGCGTAATATATAACTTCAAGTTATTTTTACTTTTAAAAGCGATTATCGTTGCTCAACTTCGGTCATCAAATTTGTTATGCAATGTTTGCATTTTTATGTACTATTTTATATTAATAAATACTATTATTATATATTTATAAACTAAATTTCGTTAATGTCATGCGTTAAGAATTTAAGAAAAAAAAGTCACACCACGCCTGTAGTCCCCGAAGGGGTAGGCAGAGGAATGTAGTACAATCTCACGTTTTGCCAGTTAGTCGTACGTTTACGTCCCACAATGGAATAGCCCGTGAATATATAAAGAAAGAAGGTTAAATTAAGTGAAATTTTTATGATGCAATATTACTTGCTGTGATGGTGAAGAAAAACATGGTAAGTAAACATGTCAACTGTAAAGTCTGCAACAAATATTCGGCCAGAGTATCAGCTTGAACCGTTTTCATTATGAGGGTATATTCTCATCTCAGACGAACAATGAAATGGCTGGTGATGAGAAGAGCAATAGAAATCATTGTGTTCTTATTTAATATATCAACGGCCAAGGGTGTCAAATGAAGGGAGCGTGTTTGTATATAAATCCTTCCCTTTTTAAAAAAGATAGGATATGTTTGAATACTAATAGAGAATTTGTCAACTCATCCAAACCAACCAAAGTTTTATTTGATGGTAATACCACATCACAGTTTTAACACCATCGATAGATGTAACAAATGTGCCTAATACCACGCAAATGATCCCACCACGCTCACGCCATTTGACTACCACGATTCTCAGTAATCTCCATCCATTAAGATATTCAACTGAAGTTGAGTCTATTCGAGATACATATTTCACAACGATTCTCTCATAGTTTAGCTTTTGGACGTTAATATGAATGATTG
>DWJK01004172.1:0-12281 GCA_018248815.1 Croniades pieria auraria
TAACCCTCTCAATATGGGAGGAGACTCATATTCCAACAGTGGAATGTTAATGGGTCGTTTAAAAAAAAAAAAAAAAATTTCTTATTACTAAGGCGTGTTAGTAAGTTAACTGCCTCGTCGGTTGAGGGATTGCAAGCGCGACTTCTGATCGGAATGCTTTGGGTTCGATTCCCCAGTCACATACTATTGGATTATTATAACTAGGATTTTGTAACAGAAATGTTTAGTGGTGGCTCGGCGTCTGGCACCCGGTGTAAGACGATAGACTCACCAGCTATTCCGTGGTAGGACAAAAACGTAAATGATTAAACGTGGGAGTGTGCTAAACTCCTCTGTAAATCTTTAGAAGTTACAGGCGTGATGTTACGTTAATAAGGTATTTTTAAGTAGGTAGGTTTAATTTTGTAGAACAACAACACTACAACAAGCGATCAGAAATAACTAAAGTTCAGTCGGTCATTCGGTCAGTGGGCGGGCTTAAGGCTTAGCACAGTTCTTTATCAATCAAAACCTTCGCGAAGGTGAGACATTATTCTAGGATTAATCAAATTAGGATTAATCAAATCTAGGATTAATTAATCAAAAAATAAAAAACAATGACAAACTATAAAATATTCTCAAGGTTAAATTACGTAATTAGAATTTAATAGACGTACTAATGTATAAATCTTTAATAATTATTCACATTACTACGCTGAGGATTGAGTTGAAATATATCATGTGCAGTATACTAAAAGACATACTAATGAGAATCTTAGCATCAATTGTGTAGAAATGCTGTTTGTTGTACACTGTGAAAAGCCGTAATTTTATTAAATCTTCGTATATTTCACATAATATTTAACTGCTCAATCTGAGTCAATTAAGTATCACATTGTTTTTAATTTCATTTTATTCGCGATTTTTAAATTATCCATGATAACATTGTCTTGATAATGGTAGCATCAATCAAGAAAATGTTATAATCTTAAAAATTTAATCACTTTAAACAACTGAAGACTGATTTTATTACAGCTGTTTCTATTTAATTTTAAATATAGCGAAGTATACTCTTGAATTTAACGCATGAAGCTAATGTAGAAACGAATACATGCGAAACAAAAGATCGTCGCCCGGCGTTTCCTTTTCAAAACCTTCCCTCAGAAAGCCTTCAAGCATTTTTTACCTCTTTTGTTTTCCAGTTAAACACTTACATCTTAAAACTAGCATTATTATTATTTTAGTTTCGTCACGTCAGGTTTCTAACGGTATGGGCAGAGAGCAACGCGTCCCGAATATCTGTCTTTACAGTCTTTAGGTTTAACCTTCATCACTGCTTATACTCGTCCGACGGTTTCAAAGGCTTCTGATTCCTCCATCAACCAGTGTCTGATTTATTTGGTCAAGATATCTGAGTGTTAGTCGCGTTTTGCAAACTAACATCTTCCATAAAATTATATAACTTAATTAGGAAATGTTTCAGCGTGTGTTCGCTAGCGTTTTGATCGACTTCAATGATGAAGCGATTGTTATTAAAAGTTCCAACGGCTCCCCAATTAAGCTTTCTGAAGCGAATTGCCTCATCAGGAACTCGTAACGACTTGGCGCTATAAACAATTTGCTTTATATCTACACATACATATTTCGATAGTTCTAAGTATCAAAGTTTTATAAGGAAAATTGGGTACCATCTGGCTTTTGTGGGTAAACTTAGTCCACAGTCAGGATCGAGTCATCTGTGTCTGCTTTCAGATTGGTTTGTAGTACCTACAGTTTAATCTTCATCACCATCATCAACTTTTATTTGCAGTATTGTTTCATCATCACCATCATCATCATTCAAACCTTCGTCAACCCTTTTATCGTTTCCCGATTAGACACCGATTTCCTCTCGAAATCTCTACGGTTTCCTCACGACTGCTTATTGGTTATCGGTGCAAATTTATAGGTGTTATATTGTAAAAGTGCCAATAATTACAAAATAGATTGATGAGGAGAATGTGAACGGTGGAGCTTAAAGAAAAAGACCTTGTCCTACGTGTTTCGATAAATCAGACGTTCTAATAGCAGGTCAAGGTGTGTTTAAAATATGAGCATACATGACGTCTTAAGTCGACGAGGCGGAATAAGTTTGTCAGCCCATAAGCGACGAATATTCTTAATCCCCTACCCTTACCCCTCTACGTAAAATATTGTACGCGAGTCGGATATTTAAGACGTTTAAAGGTTAACATTCCGCAACTAGCAAACTTCTTTGTCAGTACAACTACTTTCCTACATAATATCTCTCAAAGATGCCATGTTAACCTAGCGAACTGTAAGTCAGTACGCCTTTGTTTTAGTATGATTACCTACCAGGAACTATAATTAAGCAATAAAGGTTGCGTTAGTGATGAACACTAGGCAATACTTCTGCAACCTTAATTCATAATCATCAGCGTATTTATGAACTTCTCTGAGGGGTTTTTTCCCATAATCCCCACGCGTGGATGCGGGTTGGGGTTCACCGAGTAATAATTCTCGCTCCGCCTTCGCTGCTGCTCGAAGGCGGCCAGAGCGTTTAAACCTTAATTTCACCTGAATAACCTAGTGGCTAAGAATTCAGCCTCTCACTCCGGGGGTGCTGTGTTCAAATCCATCGCGCGCACCTCTTTACAAAAAGTACTAATTTAAATTTAAATATTACTTGCTAACGGTAAAGGTAAACATTGTGAGGAAACCTGCACACCCTAGAATTTATAATAAAAAAAAAAGTTCTAAGGTTTGTGAAGTTTGCTAACCCGCACTTGGCCAGCGTGGTAGACTATGGCCTTAACCCCCTCTCAATATAAGAGGAGACGCATAGTCCAATAGTGGAATTATAATTGGGCCGATTATTGTTTATTTTTATTAATTATTATATTTATTACGTAACAACGGTAGGCGTGGCAGATTATGGCCTTAACCCTTCTCATCCTGAAAAGAGACCTGTAACCAATAGTGGATCGAAAAAATGCTATAACATAAATAAAACAATAAATATTTATAATATTAGAGTAAATGGACTGGCAACTCGTCCGCCAATTTTTTTAATATTGGGAAAATTCACACACAGCAGCTTTATTCCAAATACTCGTAGATATTAAGTGTAAATTCTTAAGTGCATATTTACATACAACAAACACAAGTGCTAAATACATAAATGTATATTCTGGGTGGAAGTGAATTCCGCAAATCCCGGTTCAGCCGTCAGGGTCACTTACCCCTAGACCAAACGGCCAGTCAACTTAAACGGATCTAATGGCTCTCAATGGATTTAACGACAGACTGTTCTACGCGCAGTAAGTCGAAACGCTCCCAATATTGGTGTCGCACTCTAAAAACAAAATAGGGAAAGATTATTCAAATTGACCTATAAGCCAAAGTCTTCAAAGTCCCTTTGCCAAAGTTCCCCATTTATTAGGTCTCGTTGACCCCAAAAGTAAAGTCAAATATCAGCGGGCGTTATCAACAACGCCGATGAATATGGAGCAGCTTCGAGGTTGGAGCGAAGTTACGTTACATTAGTGTACGGTAATTCCACGAACTTGGAACTTACATTGAAGTTAAACATCCAATTCGCCTATCACGCTCTTTTTTATGACATCGAATATGAAACAGAATAGATCGATTTTTTTTTGTTTTATGGAATTTACAATTTTTGGGCAAAAAAAAAGACGGGCACATACAAATATATTTAAAGCTAAAATCTTTTTAAAATACTGGAAGATAAAGTATGGTATGATTAGAATTGTTTTTATACTCGTATGTTCCAATTTTGGATATTGAAAAAAAATGATGGTAAAACAAATGTTCAACCTAAGTTCCGTTAAAGGACCCGTTTCTAAAATTCCCCTAAAAGATCAAATATCAGTAGATTCTCTGAACATCGCACATAAATATGGAACAACTTTGTAATTGCAGAGGAGTTATATTGTATTGGAAGTCGGTAAAATTACAAAGTCTGAATTTATATTAAGATTAAATATTCAACGGCGGAATTTTTGAAGTACACTACACTTTCAAATCTAACAGATTTAATCTATTTCATTGGGAGTCGTACATTTTTCTCCATCTTTTGTTTCTTAATCAAATTATCTTGAAACACCAATTTGGTACTTCGGTTTACTAAAGCTTGTACCAATGGACATTTGGGTCTCTTGTATTACTTCCGTAGATAGAGTACTCTATCAGATAGAGGGCATGTCATCCAGAACCGATGATTGATCACGAACTACGTCTGTCTTCAAAAGCACACGTAATAGGAATACAAGAGTTCATTTTTCTATACGTTCTCAGATGAAATTGAGTGCGAAAAGCTTAGCTATCCTTTTCATCATCGAATCGCCAATATCTATAATATATATTGTGACTAAATTGAAAGATGACCTCTAAATACCTAATCCATCAAGCGGTTAACACCCTCACAGTCATTGTCCAAAACAATCGCAAACAGCCTTCTTGTCGCTGACATCCCTCGGATTGATTGAACACCCCCCGAGCTAGTAATTGATTACGCACCCTTGGGGTAGTTCGTGCATGCTCCTCCATTTGTTACTGGGAATGCTTTGAAGTTGAAATAACTTATCAGCAAGCATACTTTATGTATTTAGCTACACTTCGCTTCAAACTAATTTCGCTTACGTTCCTCATTCCGATATGTAAATATTTGGTTTCCTTCAGTTTACTAAAGCATTTATTATAAGTTACAGAATGTCTTGTTGCTTGAGTAGTTGCTACTGCTAATTGAGAGATCCTGGTCGATTCTATCCCCTTGTCGAGTATCACAGAAAGGTCTGGTGATGGTATTTTCCCAAGCCCCCTATATTTAAACTTAACTCTGAAAGATTCATCCATTAAATCTTAACTACGATCGAATCATGTTCTAATAATCAAACAGCATTTGTATTTGCCAAGGCAGCGCTAACTCCATTACTTTTGGATATTAAACCTTTACTGTACGCTTCTATCAGCGTAGGCTATAAATTATAACCGGCGAACGTCTTTATGAACTAGCCCGATACGCGGCCCTTACCGTGATGTTTCTTAATCTATCTCTTGGGTACGGTGTAACAATACTACGTGGCTTATAGTTGATAGAGCGGCCATATCTTCAGGATGTATAAGATTGCCTGTCATATTGTTCCTTGCAAAGGACAATTTTCCTACACGTTTACAGAGAAACATGTCTGTTGTTCAAAACAATGCTTAAAATTTTTAGGAGTGTACACTCATCTGAAAATGAAGCCCTTTTATGTGATCAGATAAATAAGGATTTATGTTCAGCTAAAGCGTATTCAAGCTAATATTCTTGGCATATCGCAAATGTTTCATCATTTTGTTGGTTACTTTAATGATTTTATATTGGTTACATTTTCCACTTTTATGACCTTATTTCCAGGAGATGTTCGCGATACATATTCCGGGAGTTGTCTTTTAACATTTAACATAATATCATGTTCGTGTTCATCAAAAGCTGTATCTCTTACATGAGCTAGAACGCCTGACGTAAAACTACTAGTAATTTAATTACTATTACGAAAGCGATAATTAATTTCGATACAATAATTACCATTAAAAATAACCCTTACCCTCAGTGTTTTGGAGACACTACTGTAATCGTCAAACCATTAACAGAAGCAATTGTTTATTTAAATTCTACCATCAAATACGCTAACAGCCGTTTAAGTCATGTCTCAGACCGCGATGCCACTGAGCCTAACTCTCTAGCACATTGTGACAATTTGCGAGCTACATAGTTAACAATGTTACCTTATCTTGACAATGTGAGTAATATAATGTCATTTGCTGTGTTTTTATGATCATTAATTTTCTTACACAAATTTGCATAGTACCAACTCTAAACGACTACTCGTAATTCTAATGTTATATCAGAGACGATTATTCGTGTCGTCGGATTCGTAACCGCTTGGTAAATTTTCATAGGCGTATCCATAATTCCGAGGTTACGTCCTAGATTGGTGTTATCTTGCTGAGGTGCTCGTTCGTTGTCGGGGGATGTTGGGTGGTTTAACGACGTTTGGAAACACGGCCACCCCTATCCTGTATCCTCGTGATATATGAGTTAAAACGTTTATTCCGCTTTTACTAGAAGTACATGGCTATACAATTCAGTTGTGTTTTCGTGTGTATTAAATATTATATTCATTCATGGGAACTAAATAGATCTTCCTTACTGGACTCGCACCGACTGTCACTATTTATATCTATTTCGTATCCTAATTCCGCCATATCATTATATGAGACAAGAGTAATCTACGTATCGTTAGGGTAATAATATGATTCCTAGAACATGCAGGATTTAATTCGTTTTAGCGAATCAGAAATCGTTTTCGGTTTATGAACGGAAAAACTTGTTTATTTATTTTAATGTATGTATAACCCATTAAGGTAGATATCATCCATTAAGGTAATAATATACTCATATGCCCTACCGTATTTTCTGTAACTATTATGTATTATTACCACTGCTTCTGTGTTATATTATCTCGAAAACTGCAGATTTTGAAAATACATACATATATTAAACAATCCAGTGGGTTATCAAGAATGTGAAATCAGATACGTACTTAATTCTATATTCAGCTCCCGCTGTTTTCCAATCCGAGACTAATTATTGCGGACGTATTCTCACTAAAGCAGTTGTCTTTTATTCACCAGATGGTCACAAGAAGAGTTTAATTACACGCCAATTGCCGGCCACGTTTCGCATTTTGTTCTTCATTTCTTGTTCCCAGTACCGCAGTAGATACTTGAACCACAGAAATACCTCTAACGAATGTTTCTATTAATTCAAACAATGTAAGTACTACGCATAATCCTTATATAAATTCAATTTCTTCAATGCTAAAGCCTTTTCCTTTCGTATTAATTAAATTTCCAAAGAACATTCTATAAATATTTAAAGCTTGGTCCACAATCAGAATGTTTGGCGTAAATAATTCATCATGTTTTCCAATCCCCTTCTCCGTTTTAATGCGTCTGATCTGAATTTGAATTTAGTTCCTTGTAATAAAGGGCTTTACCGCATTCAGAACTATAATATCATTTCTAGCATAATATTAAACCATTTTCTTATTTCGTGAGTTAAAAGACAAAATTTTTAGTATGTTTTATTCTTTTGCCTTGATGAAAGATACTGTGTGGACGTTATTCTGTACTACTTTGAGTACCCCGTTAGTCACGCGGTTGCATACGTGACTGTTGATCGACAGATTCTGGGTTCGTTCCCTGGATTGGATTCTAACAAATCTTTCTAATTTGAAATAAGTAGGTATATTTGAAATAGCTCGAAATCTAGATTTGTGCACGCTGAATGGAAATAGGCTAACTATGTATTCTGTAAAGAAACATATAACGTTACTGCTGAAACGGAGAAGTGTATTATTACACTCCTCTACCTGCCTTTTCAGGGAGGTACAGGCGTGATTAAGTTACAATTTGAGAACAATATTTGTTGTTAACCGCTACACGTGCTTAGTTAAGTGTATTCATTTCATTTTAGGCTAATTAAAAAAAAATAATATCGAGGCAATATTTTACCCCAAATACCTGCAATGTTTTGTAATCAGATCCAAAAGCGTTAAATTAGTATTTAGCAATCGCTTTACAATAATACTTGATTTATATATCTATCCGCTTTATATTGTACAAAAACCAGTTAGAGAAACACTTGGACAAAAACATAATACATCATTATTTATTGCAAATTTTGCCCTCTAAGTTACTTTCTGAACTGTTGGTGTCTTTCGGAATTCAAGCGGTCGGGCATTCGAAAAATTTTCAACTTTGTTCACTGTTGCCTTGGAATGACTTGATACTTTCTTGTTCACGAGATACACGAGTTTTGAAATTAGAAGTTCACTGGCATTAATAAGCTTTACTAGTCGAAAATCTAAACGCACCGAATTGATTCCCGAACTCTTTTATTACAAAACGTCAAAGATAAAATAATATTAATCATAGTCGCAAGTGAAAGATGGAATAATAAAATTTGGTATCCTCTTACGATTTTCATTATAGACTCCATATGTTTAGTGCAGTAGTATTGAGTTGACATTAAGAATTTCATACATTTGAATACTATGATCTTTTTCTAGAGATATTGATGGAGCAGTTAATATTTCAACATTGATTTTAATGGCTGTTGCAATATTCTGCGTTCATTTCGCACGAAAATTATTGGGAACGAACATTTTATTAACATAGTCACAGTGACATAGTGACATAGTGACAGTGACATTAATGAAAAGAATAGCAGTGCGATAAAACAGATTCGAATAACGGTAACACATTAAATGGAAGTTAAAGTTCCTTGTTACACACTATTCTTGCCCGTTCGTATGTAAGTAACGCGCGACACGGGAGCAATAAAACTAAAAGCAGGACAATATTTTACCTGTACAATAGTTCGTCGTGGCTATTAGATAGGTAAGTGGTATCAAGTCCTTCGGGACCAATTTCATTTTGGTTATTTTTATTTAATAGTGTCGTAATCATAAAGTGCCTCATGAAAAAACAACAGCGTAACTGAGCGTGTATATTGGTTAACCAAATTAGCGTGTTTAGCTAGTTTACTTTAGAATTTATAAAAAAAAAACCAGGGTGTGAAGTCTGCCAACCCGCATTTGGCTAGCGCGGCAGACTAAGGCCCTAACCCTCTCATTGTTAAAGGAGACTCGTGTACCAACAGAGAAGTGATAAAACGGTCGACAAAAAAATTACATTGTTTTTTCTTGTCTCAAGTGCATCTCATTTTAGTTTTATATTTTACATGCAATAAATTGACTAGAAAGTTAACAGAGAATTTGTCCCGGAGACCCGTGTTCCAACAGTGGAATGATAAAAAGGGTTGAAATAGTGGTGTGTTTAAATACAACTATTACTGATACTTGGCAGACTGCAAGCGCGAGGTATCTCACAAGCTGAGGAATACCGGATGCGGTCGGACAGCGAACATCGCCAATAGCAAAATATCATGCGCGTTGTAGGCAATAATTAATAAAGGTTTGATTTGAATGTTCATTAAAGGTATGTATCGTAGTTTTCGATAAATGAAAGATGTAATTTTAAGTGTTATCGTACTTCAAGAAGCATATTATCTCCCAGCGCTTGCACCGCGGACGGGATGTACCTAGTAGCACACGGAAAACATAAAGCTTCCTATCGTTCTAGTGTTGGACACGGCTCTCTCCACAGGATAAGAAGGATTAAATCCATACTTAACCTGTACTTTCAAATCAAATTTGACATCATCTGCAGTTTGTAAAATTACATTATTTGGAAAATCGGAAAATATTTACATGTTTAACTCACAACTTCAGTACACTTCATATTTATACAAAATTGTATTGTATATACATATGTATGCATGTTGTATGTATTTATGTGTATGTTTATGTATATACATATGTATATGCATGTATGTATATTTATGTATAAGTATGTGTGTATGTATAGGTATATTATATATGGGTATATATGTGCGCCTACGACATGCTCTATCCATCACCCAGGGTTGACTGGGAGAAAATGCCTTTAGGCATTAATTACGCCCTTGTATCCCTTAGTTGAAGGTGCTGCAAAAGTTTAAATAAATAAATAAATAAAATATAGTATGGCTTTCCACTCGATAATCGTCTTGTTTAACATAATTATGCAATTTAAATCTCAGCTAAAAGTGCCTATATAATGGAGCTGGACAGCATTTCGTCGTTAAATATGCAAACTTGGCCATCGATCGGGCTTGTAACGGCGTCCATTAATGAACCCCGCAGCAGTTACTCTCGTAATGAACGGATGTGGGACATCATTACCTACAATGCTCAGTTGCTGCTATTTCATCAGCGCTATTTCACATTGCTTTTGTTATTGCTGCTTGCTTGTCTTTGCTGGTAAAAGAATCGTAGTTCGCTCTTCAACCAGATGGTTTGACGACCTGAAGAAGACAGCGGGAATCTGCTGTATACGAAAACCTCAGGAACGGAAGGAATGGCGCCAATTAGGGGAGGAAATGTCCAGCAGTAGACATCCAGACGCTGATGATGATGATGTTGATATTACTGCTTGTACGAAGACAGTAGTGACGGAGAATGGACACGACAGTACTGAATGTGCGGTTATGTCATGAACATTTGGTCACTTCAGCACGTCAGTTCTGAGTATTTGGTGCTCTCTCTCTACTCCGATATTTTTATATATTCTTTTATATATTTATACTTTCGACATTTTCGGATACATTTTTAGTTACATGATATACTCTTCGTTGCCAGTTGAAGTCTCCAGGCGACTATCTCAGTTTTTATGAGAAGCAATAGGCCTATTACCAGGTTCGAATAGAACAGTTACCAATTATTAGTATCGTTCTGCACTTTTGTAGCATACACTGACTGGACTGATGTTCACTAACTGTGCTATTCCTGCAGACCTGCCATCATTTAAACCTGACGAATGAATTGCCTCATTAATAAAAATAATAATTTGAAAGGTTCACATGGAAAGATTTCTGTTCCTGATAAGATTGTGAAACAAATCTAACATGTTTTTATTAAGCGAGTGTTTCAGAATTGGAGTACTGAATGTTAAATTTTGAAATGGTGGTGGCACTTATTTGCAAGGATTCGCTTAAATTTGTACTCGCTTCATATATCTCAGCAATTCAGCCCCTAAGTTTGCGTTGTATTGTTCTTGTGTGGATGGGGCGGTAGGGAGATACACAGAGTAATTTTGCACGTAGGCACTATCGCTGCAATTGTTACTGTCCCTCAATTTGCGAGGAGTAATTTGGTTTTAGGGAATGAAGGGCGAACAAGCATTAGAAATACCAACGTGTGAGATATTGCAAGTTTATATCATAATAACGTGTCTATTGGTTAAATGCTAATACTTCAAATGAAAGAAAACCATGAATCAAGTCTGTCAGGGTCAACGACTTATGTTTAATTCTTCTACTTGTCTATGTTACAGCCATGAACCTTAACGAACAGATAATTCCCGGAAAAAGGGAAGCGTGGAACGTAGTGCAACAATTTCGTTTGATTTGGGAAGGGAAAGGTGAAGAGATGGGAGTTCATATATCTGTCTAGTCGGAAATCGATTCTCTAACCGACAAACCGATTATTCTAACCAAAGTGCAAAATCGATTTTCAGTATTTAAAGGTAGCAATTTCATTCGCATATTTTCTCCGAGAATATACAGAAATACCAAAAGCACATAAATGAAAATGCGCTTTTATTTTGTACTGGAAAACAAACCCTCAACTGTAGACACAAGCCGTTAGAAGCTCAGTATAGAACCGAATAGCCGTGTTTCAGTCTAGTATGGACTTTAATCAGTGCCTCCGACCTGGATTTCACAGTTATTTCTTTGTAACAAAAATAAAGTCTTCTAATGGTGTGAATTGGACTATCTAGAACCGAAAGGATTTGTCGGGTATTAAGTAAAGAATTTATTTTTGTTAAACACTATTGTCGCTATTGTTTCACTGTGCAAATAGTTAAATACGAATCTGCTGCTACTCGTATAAATGTTTTGGAGAAACAAAGAAATGAGAAGAGAAGATAAGGAAACGGTCTAATATTTCCTTAGTAAAGTATCTAAGTAATTCTATATAAAGCCTTACTACTGGATCTGCGTCTTCTTGAACCGTGACGAAATCATCAGCTCTAATTAAATAATTTAGTAAACATTTGAACACAATAATATATTAGAGGTTTCAAACTAGTTAGAATTTTATTTTTCCGACTTATTATGAAGCACAAAATTATGAATGGAATTTCTGTTAAATTAGTTTCTAATGATTGCAGTAACCCATTCATTAATTAACCAAAAACAACCGACACCAAGTGGTCACGCAATCGTAACATCAACGGACCATTAGTTGACCGCGACGCTGCAGTTAATATCTTGATGACAGCGTCATAAATACTTGACGTCGAGATAATTACCGAACGGAGACTCTCTCGACTACAAAATGATGTTGGAGTACGGGGCTTGCATCAATGCTTAAAATAAGCGCTCTTTACATTCTTTTTAACATTTTCTTTACTCATTAACGCTGTTATGTCTATTATTAAAGGTACCTGTGAAATCTGTTTCATTAAATTACAGTAATTAGAGTAAGTTAGAGTCAGAAGAATAATTGGGTTAGTGATTTGAATTTAAAGAATGTCCAACAAAAATCAATGATGTAGGAACTATATGAGCTTGTATAAGTACGCTCAGAAGCAGTGATAGCCTAGTGGTTAAGAATTCAGCCTCTCAT
>DWJK01004173.1:0-12277 GCA_018248815.1 Croniades pieria auraria
TAGGAAAAGCTAATTTGTGGCCGTTCCTAGTTGAAACACAATTTGGGCTATGTTGATCATACATAGTTATAGCCTTTCTTTTATTTTTATGTACATACATAATATTTTCACTTTATATATATTTCACTACATGAATACTAAATATGACTTAGAACAATTTATATATGGTAAATAGACTTGATTAGTAAACTACGAACAGTAGCCGAGGAGCCAGTTTGAACTCAAGACAATAAACGTTATCAGGAGAGCCATTGTTAACATACGATATACAGCATTACGTAAACACATGAATCTACAGACCACCATTTGTCTTGACGGCGCTCTGGTCTCTCCTTGCCGCATGGAAAGGGCTAGTGTACATTAAGTGCACTATATATTATAATGCAGGATAGGACTCCCCCAGGTAGGGGGAGTGACGAAATACGCAAAGTGGCTGGCATTGGTTGGGAATAAACAGCTGAAGGTCGAGCTGATTGGCGTGCTTTGGGAGACAGCCATGTCTAGACTGATGTTGGTTATTTTGATGATGATGATATAAAATTATGTTGATATATTTCCGACATATTTTTATATAAGTGCTATACAGTTAAGTTAATCAAATATTGCATCAAATATATATATAAAATGCATTTATAAATGCTATGTAAGTATTGCTTGTTGTTTTAATGTTTTATTTATATTATAATAAATAACTAGGTGGCTAACTGATTAAGTGTTTTCGAACAATTATTACCAGATTATCGTTATGTCGTCATAGTGACAGAAAAAACAATATAGCAAGATATTTTTCGTTTCTTTTCTAAGTAAAATGATTTAAAAAATATACTATACTGTCAGCAAACTTTACGCTATCATAAAACAGGCAAGGAAGTCTAATATGGAGTTTCTCTATTTATGATTTGTAATACAGTGCAGTGCGACACTTCGCCCTTCATATCCTTATAACACATGCTTTTGTTCTGAACGTTAAACAGCAGGGCAGAGTGGTGTCAAACAGCAGGGGAAAATGGCTGGCGCGTACTGCTGAATGCCCGTATTATAACACTGACATAATGAAAGTAAGAGTTTTCGTTTCAAAGCTTGGATTAGGACAAAAAAGATACGTCATTTAAAAATATGGCTTCTAATCTAAGGAATGCTTAAAGATAAAAAAGGTACCTGGTAAATAATAAGATAGGTGTTAAAAAAACATTTATATTATCTTATGATTTAAGGGAAATCGTTATTATTCCGAATCTTACATTGGGATAAAAAGAAATATGCGTGAAACCACTGTCTTATAATCTTGCTGAATATCTCATGTGGATAAATATAGTACCTTATTATGGCTGTTACTTATTATACTCATTATTGTATTGTCTGCCCATAAATTTAATACTTATTTATCGAAATGCAAATACAATACGCTTTAGGAATATGATTCAGTTGTTCCTTGCAATACACGATGTAAATTCGAATTTAAGTGTCCTCCCCACATAACGAATTCCACATGTCTAATTTTAAATTGAATTAGTAAGTATTTTTTATAATCTGTCTATGTAACTGTGGACGAAAATGAAATAGCTGGATGCAGGTACCAAAGGAAACCGCGATACACCTATCTTGACCGAATAAACCAGATACCGACTGATACGGGGTTAGAATTCTCCAAAACTGACCTGCACTGATCACGAAAGTGATGAATGTAGAAGAATCAACTCAGTTCTGAAAGGATAGTGATGTTCGGCACAGTTTGCTCTCTGCTTACCCCTTACCCCTTAACAATATATTAAGAACAGGTAACCGTAAGCACAAACACATGAAGTTTTTTTAAAAATTAGCGAAGACTGTCATCATATAAATGTATTTTTAAATGTAGATTATAACAACATGTCATTTAACTTACAGGTATGTTACAGAGAATATTCTAGAGCCAACAAGATGTGCGCTCCCTAAAGAGCTGTTCGCGTAGATACACAGTTCAATGCGCGACCAATAGCACTTAACATGCATTGTGTGTTCCCACAAGATACGTGTTAGACAACATCTATTCTTGGCTTACGTGGTTCATACATTGAAGAACGCTGGCCGATTGTAAAGGGAATTTGTTTCATATAGAACCTTCTCGAACGTTTGATTATGGGGATACCAGTGCTGTTCTTACTTCAGTCCGTATGTTGAGAAAATAAATAAATTCGCAGCTAAACGCTACCGTATCATGTAACAATAACAATATTAAAAAACATTGACGTGTTTTGCTTGAGCCTCGGGAGGATCTGTATGTCCAGTGATTAGTATTTCATAGCTGTTCTGGAGGTTGCGAGATCGACTCCATTCAGGACTAATATCTGTGTGACGATTGCATGTTTTTATATATGAGTGTTTTTTAATAAATATGTTTTAATTTATGCATATACATTTATTGTTTGTTTAGTCACCATACCATCAATAAATACTTACGATACTTAATATAAATTTAGACAACAGTTTAAAAAAATCCTTGTTTTAGAATCAAAAGTTAGACAAACTAAAAGGTAAATATTAAAGAAACACATCACATCATTATTAAACACTTTATCATTCCACTGTGAACACGGGTCTCCTCTCATATTGGAAAGGTTTAAGGCCAAGGTCTGTGCACACTACGTTCGCGCTAGCGGTTTCAGACGCTTTAAAGAACACTAAGAAGTCTAAGGTACGTTATTTTCTTCGCGAAGTTTTCTTTCACCGTTTTAGCGAGTGACATTTAATTTAAAAAACGCAAATATTATTTAAAGTTTATTAGAGTAGTCAACGGAACATTGTATGATTGGTATTTTACCTACACTTCCTAATCTCAATAAATTTGTTGTAGGTACTTAGAATTCAGGCTCCAGTTCAAGAGGTCCTGGGTTCAAATCCTGGCGACCACGTATAAAAAAAATGCTTGTTGAGATTAAATATCGGTATAGGGAATTCTTGTACGTACACTGGTACTTTTCAAAGTACTCTAAGGCGCGGGAGGCCCGTTAACCCGCACTTGGCTACCGGGGAAGACTATTGTCTTAAAACTTCTCATTTGTAGTGGAGACGCGTGTCTAACAGTGGAAGGATAAAAGGTTTGATGATGATGACTTAGAATGGACATCACCAATAATCTCCTCACTTTTATACAATGACAGAAAGCTAGGGTAACCGACATAGTTAAACGAGTTAGCACGTTGATGTCACATATGTCGTAGAACTGATGATCGTTGGGGCAGAGGAGTACAAGAATGGATACCATGGACTGGCAGGTGCAGGTCGTCCACCGGCCCATTGGACCAATGACCTAAAGAAGGCGGCTGTCAGTGGCTGGATGAGATCTCCGGAGGATCGCATGTTGTGGCACACCTTGGGAAAGGCCTATGTCTAGCAGCGGAACGGAAAAGGCTGACATGATGATGATTATGATTTTGTACAAAATGCTTAATTTTTTGCAGGAGTCAAACTGAATAGATGCCCGTACGAATTAGCATTGTAGCAATATAAAAGGTTATTCTACTAAACTATTGGTTCTCATATTTTATTATTTATATGAAATATTCGCTAATGATATGAGTATCCTACGTCCTACTCGTATATTATTATGATCGAGTTAAAATATATATTTTTTTAAATATATTTCGTGATCATACTCGTCTTCTATTTTAATACTCGGAAATGTTAAAAAAATATTGCACAATTTAAAAACTATAAACGTATATTTATGGTGTATATATCATTATTTTATTTATATCGGCTGTCATTTGTATGGTAAATTTAAGATTGATGTTTTAATCACAATTAAAATATCTGTTAGCAAATGCATATAGTTTGTACATAAATATGTATATATTTTTCGCCAGATTTCTTACGGGGTAGGCAGAGAATTTGCAAAGAAAAATTTCCTTTCTTTTATTAGAAAACTATTCAGTATCTATGTACATGAAGAGAAATCAGTCTGGGCACAAAAGGTAGGCCACTATTTAAGGGAATAATACGCTTTGATATTCCTAGCATAAAAAAAAATTATACGTACATTCACATCATATTAAAATTATATTCCACGCTGATCAAGTACCTAGTATATTTCAAATAAATTATTTATTGTTGTGTTATTTTTAACATATTTATACTAACTCATTCATATTTTTAAAAACATTTATAAATGTCCAGGCATTGATTTCGTCATCAAAAAATTGTTTATAAACAACAATGGTATTTTTTCATAGAAAAACAACATTAAAATTTCCGAACAAAATGACGATTAATATGGTGTTTCTGTACATATGTTAATTGAAGTCGACAAATTAATAGCCAAAACTCACATACCTGTCATTTATAACCATAACCATTTCAAGTATACATACATTAAACAGTAAAAATTTGTCGTGGGAATATTCCATCAGGAAATCGCTGATTCTATAACCACACCCTAAGCTCACAACCTTGACATTTCTGTGTTTAGTTGTAAATGTGAAGATATTCCTAATACAAATTTATCGCTTAGATGTCATGTTTATAGTCTTATTCATTAATATTAATACATTTAGAGGTCATCTCATTAATTTTTCAAACATAAAACCACAAAACTTTTGCCGAAGCCGGAGCTTGTTACCATAGTATCGTTTCAATTAAATTGAACCATCATTTTATGAATATACCTGACTAATAAAAATGTAATATGATGTTTTATTCATTACTCAATTATCAAATCTCATTTTGTTCATCACCCAATTATCAAATCTTACTTTATTCATTGCTCAATTAACGAATTTAAAAATGTAATATTAATTCTTTATTCAAAAATATCTTATTTGTTTTATTAACATATTGAGTGCGGTGCAATCGTTCAAAATGTGATATGGTTATGAAATGTGACATTTGCGAGATATGAATGATGAAACATTTATATATGAAGTTAATATTTTTCTTGATATATTACAAGTGGGGCGCAGCTAGCTGTGGAAACAGTACTCGACGTATCTCTACTATTCTGTTCATATCTGTAATCCTGTCTATTTCTGTGTCTTTTCATCAGGAGTCGAGGAAGATCGAACTCTCCCATCTAAACCAAATAGGTCAGATAATATCTGGTAGGAGAGTTAGAAGTACGCAAAATTCGAAATATAGTGGTGAATGTCAAACAAGCAGCTCAGGTATGTAAGGAAGAGATAATTAGCACTCGGTGCCTCTGCCTACCCTATATCTGGTGTGACGATGTAATAACAATAATTTGTGTTATGTAATAATTGACTTCTACTCTTCTTGCTTTGAATTAAATAGCGATAATTAAATTTATGCGTATCATCTCAGAATGTGTGGTAGGTATACTAAAAGGTCAGGTCCAAATGCCTATAGGTGTGGTAACTGCCTAACATTAAAACACATGTTTTCCTATTTGCTACTACTAAGATAGAACATATAAAGATGAATCAATATACCTTAAGGTTCTTTCACTCTACGGCAAATTATAATTTTCATCAATATTCAGCAATTAAATTCAAACCAATATTGCTGCTTCAAATATAAGCAAACTTGTATCATCGAAGCAATGTTAAATATTAATATATTTTAATGGAGAAACGAAGAGCGTGATAATAACAATAATATTAGGAGTGGTTTACTGTTGGACAGACTTATGTCCAGCAGTGAACCAGAACAGGTTGATGATGAACACCAGCAAGCTAAATCATTGGTCTCACATCCTAAAACTTAGACTCAGCTGGTATTTCTAAGTGTATTATTTCAACACCACGGTCAGCAATGGCTGTTTGGAGGACAAAGGGAGATTCTTATAAGAGGATTGTGAGAAACAAAATACAGATCGGAATTTATAAAAACAGGGAAAAAAACAACAATAAATAGCTTGCAATAATGTTTATTGCACCATTATGAGGGAGCGACTAGAGATAAATGTAATGGCAGTGTTTAACTCTGGTATGCATACATTCTTAACTAAAAGTTAGACTTCGCGGGCGGCGCCGGGTGGGTCTTGATGTACTCGAGCGCTCTGGCGATGTATTCGGGAATTTCCAGGGGAGTAGGGGGAGTGGGAAGATGCTTGCCCTGTAATAAAACACGAAACAGTTGTACAGTATAAATAACAGTAAATTTTTTGACGTGGTCTTGAAAAAAGGTGATTTGCAGACAATTTTACAAAAACTCTGAGGGAAAATCTACCGACATGTTACAATGATTGCATCCATTCGTTCGTTGATCCATTCAATCACTAGTTCATTCAAGCTGTCATTGTTATAGAGAAGCGTAACCATATTTTATATGTAAAGACATTTTGAAAGAATCGTATGGAATAAAAGAATCAACAATTAAAAGAAAATAAATGCGTTACTCACGGTTGGCTGGTAGCCGTTTTCGTCAGCAACGTAGCTTATTTCGATCCTCGCACCCTCTGGGTCGGTGTAAGCGTTAGATCCCCGGACGGCAATCGCTTCGTTCTCCTAAATACATGAACACGTGTAATTAAGACATAGGTTATTAATAAAAAAAAGGTTCATATTGTCTTCTTAAAAATATAATTATATAATTTTTATTTCGTAATACTCGTATAAGTTTTGGTGAATTCGTAAAATATAATAAAAAGCGCGTTGGTTCAGTTAGTTTCATTTAAATAATTCTATTTCTTTTAATAATTTAGTACGTGATGTAATAATTTTTTATTTCATGAAATTTACGATTCCGGAATGTTGCTGAAATGAGATTTAAATTCCAAAACAGAATGGCCTTCAATTTTGACCTTCAATAGGATATCACAATTAACTTGTTTCAATTGTAAGTTTTGACTGCAAGCTGACTAACAAATTAAATGTCACGAATTTTGCCTTGACGACGGCAGTTTTTAATTATTTATGTGACAGTGTCTGCCATTTCATTCATCTTTAGGCTAAAAGAAAATTGTGTCACGAAACGATTAGTATTATATAGAACATTTGCTAAATATTTCTGTTAATTACTCAATATAAATACTTCATAAATAATTTGAGCAATTATTTTAAGAAAAATAGCTTTTATTATAGTTTTTGAAATCAGTCATAATTCTTGAAAATATAAGTGACTATATTTTTAGAAATATGGCCAAGGTTTTATTTTGTTCAAAAAATTATTCACTGTGACTGCCTCGTTAGTCGAATGGTTCAAATCCCGGGTCGGGTGCTATTGGATTTTTCTAATTTAGATATTTTAGTAGTGACTCGGCGTTTGGGTTTGTGCACGGTGTGTGGCAATAGTCTCACCATCTACTCCATGGGACGTAAACGCAACTGGTGAAACATGGAGGTGTACTACATTCCTCTGTCTGCCCCTTCGGGGATTACGTGGCTTTATGCTAAAAAAACTACTGTAAGTTACTGAGAATAAATTTAAGAATTGTGAATGCTACTTACGCTGCCGACGTTCGTTAGGACTCCGCTCTCTTGGGCCTGGATACCATTGCTAGTCTCATAACTATAGGCGTACTGGTCGGGGAAGACATCGGCTGACTGTTTGAGAACTTCAGCGCCCGCCTCGTGACTGAGGACGTGGGAGATATCAGCAGCAACGACGGCCGCAAGGGCAAGGATAGCGACGAAGGTCTTCTGCAAATTAGAAAACGTAAATTTAAAACTTGCGTAGAATTATTAAAAATTAAATTAATTAGATGGAACGAGATGAAGAATTAATAACATGTATTTGTTAAAAAATTTCATATTTGTTAGCTTGTAATTATAATTCCATAAAGATGTTGCATTAATTATAAATGATAATTAGGTTAATTTAAAAAGAAAAAGATTTTTTGGAGCGTAATAAAATAAAATAATAATCGACCCATTTATCATTCCACTGTTGGAATAAGGGTCTCCTCTCATATTAAGAGGGTTAAGGCCGTAGTCTGCCACGCTGGCCAAGTGCAGGTTGGCGAACTACACAGACCTTATAATTTTTTTTTTTATAAATTCTATGGTATGCAGATTTCCTCACTATGTTTTCCTTTACCGTTAGCAAGTGATATTTAAATTTAAAACGCACTTTTGTAAAGAGGTGCGCGCCATGGATTTCGAACCCAGCACCCCCGGAATGAAAGGATAAATTCTTAACCACCAGGCTATCACTGCTCCATTTACTGCTGCTTTGGAGCTTGTTGTAAAGTAACTAAGTTTAATAAAAGACTTGAGATAATACGAAATATGACAAAACGAGAAGCGTTAGTGATGTTATATCTCGTTCATGCCACTTTAGTTCATTGTAAATTAAGATTTGATTAGAACATTTTTTTTATTTATGTAGAAATAGGCTCGCGCTTGGCTGCAATTCCACCTGATGGAAAGCGAGATGCAGCCTAGGATATAGCACGCTCGCCTAGAAAATGCCTACTCAGTCTTCTTTTGAACAATTCCAGGTCATGCGAGTAGGGAAAGATGGACGCCGGCAGAGAGTTCCACTCCTTCGCAGTTTGTAGCAAAAACGATTTAGCGAATCGTTTTATCTTGCTTATAGGAGTGTATACCAGACGCGGATGGTAGCCTGCGGTACGTCTGGATGTCCGGTGGTAAAAAGGGGCAGGTGGAACTGGACTGTGGAGCTCGAGCGCGCACTCCCCAAAGTGTATCCAATAGAAGAGAGCGAGACGAGCAACATCCCTTTTCCTTTTAATTATGAAAAAGTACTTCACAAATCATTTAATGATTAAGTGATATACTTTTACTATAACAGGAATATTCACAGCTAATTAAAAATTTTGTTATATTTCGTCGAAGTCCTACATTTTTTTCAAATGTTTATGATTAAAAAAAACATGTCAGAGTTTCATTTAATTATAAGAATATAGCATTGGAGTACAATAAATGCATTGAATTATAAAATTGATTTTAGATACAAAAAATGGAACAAATATATTTTGATGAGACAAAAGGTGTAAGATTCGAGTATAATGAGGCGTGGCTTGATTATTATCGGTGTTGGTCTATTAATGGAGCGATTTGTATGAAAATCCTTGTGATACGTGCAATATTATATGAAATTACTTAAATTTATAATGCAACACAATTGCCCTTTAAACTCGATTAGAACACGGATGGCACCATTCACCTCGTAATATATGAAAATGTCGTAACAGCATGAGATCCTCACTCACCATCTCGTGTGTGTCAAAGTTAACAGACGATGCGTAACTGTGATTATTAAATAACGCCGCTGCGTTATATACCCAGCCGGCTCCGTTCGTATATGGTTCTGGTTACCGGCATTTGCATTATTTTGCAACAAAGAAGCTCTGATATTCAATATAATTCGGTTTTTTACAAGGTGAACGCGATTTGTTGGGATTTTTCTGACGTGGCCAGCTGCGTCTTCAATCGTTCATAGATATCATTAATACATCTTTAATGTCAAGACTATATTTCTATATTTCGTTTATGTTTAATTCGACTATTTAGTTACATATCAATAGCCCAATGGTATTGGCGTTGATTTCAAGTGAAAATCATTTATTTTTTTTTATTACCTGGATAAAAACGTTTTGAATAAGTGCGAGTGACTTTCGAATTTAAAAAAGAAATCTTTTCCTTGACTCGGATTGTGATAATTCTGTGGCAACATTTAATATTTCAGTTACATAGGTCGAAGAGGAAGAATAGGGTATTCATTAATCGAATTACTTAACCTATGTTAATAAGCTCGCATAAGATTTATTGAATTGATATCGCATAGTCACAAGGACTTAATGCTTATTATTCACTTTCTCATGTAAATTAAAAGGTGTTTTTCTTATCGTGTTAGGGTTTTTAATTTTTTATGTTTGATGTTACGAATTACGTTGGGCCACCTTGCTTTAAATTAATTGACGAATTTTATATTAATTAATTAATAATTAATAAATAATGTTTTAATAAATAATGTTTGTTTGATTTATAATTGCATATTTATTTGATAGTTTTAAAGAGTATATACATATATTTAAATTATGAACTTAGTCTGGTATTTTATTAAATACTATAATTATGTATCTTAACAAAAATTCATTTAATATTTATTATTGTCAATTTAAACATTGGTTTTGAGCTTGGTTCAAATTTAGTCAAAATCTACTGAGGTTTTTCATCGGATCTATTGTCTTAGTTTGACTATATAGGGACCTCCTTTCGGAATGAGAAGGTGTATCACCACATTGTTAGCTAAGTACAGGCTAGAAAGTACATTCAAATCAAAGAATCTGAAGAAAAGGTTCAGTGAAGTTGTTTTCCTACAACTTCATAACATTAACATTTGAATTATTCATAATTTCGTACAGTCAAAACTATGTCTCAGAGTTTCGAATCTAAGACACCTGAACGGGTGGACTTAAATGTGAACCACCCAGAAAATATATTGTTTGCTCGATTTTCTATTAGTTTTACAGAAAAAAACAAAATTGTCTTTTAGTTTTCATTTGTGAGACTCCTTAAGTAGCATTCGTCGTTATTACTAAAAATAACTTTCAATCTCTTACAGTTAATATTGTTTTAATTAATCTATTTTATACGCTGAGAATAGCAAACGAGCCAGCAACAGTTACATGTGGATGCTGCGCCCATGGACCTGTGCAACCGACATCGGATACGAATGTATGAATGGCGCAGTTAGTATCAATTAAATTAGTGCCAAGTTAATAGGAATATGTCTGCCTCGTTAGTCGAGTGGTTGCAACCGCGACTACTGATCGAGAGGCACTAGGTTCGATGACCGGATCGGGTATTATTAGTCTTTCTAACTTAAAATATCTGGTAATCAGTTCTCACCTCCTGTTCCTTAATAGGAAGTAGACGTAACTGATGAAACGTATGAGTTTATCACAGTCTTCTGCCTACCCCTTCGGGGATTACAGGCGTGAAGTTAGTTACGTTACATTTAATTGCTTAGTAGTAATAGATAATAAGAAACTGTAGGATTAGCACTTCCAGTAACATAAATATAGTGACAGTATGTCAGAATCAGTGCAATTGTTAATTAATACCTAACTGTACCAGTAAGTATCTGCTAGGTAAGCATTGCAACTCCTAAGGAAGTACCAAATAGATAAATATTGACGAGTGTCGCATTTAAAAAGAGTATTGCAAGTCATGGACGAGACAATCTGAAAGTGTGGCCAAGTGGGCACTTCGGCTTATAGAATAAAAATTCAAGATTCTCCTTCAAATCGGACGTTTGTACATTCGTTGCTGCCCTTGAGATATGACTTGGATATTGTATGATTGGATAAAATTTATGTGTAAAAGTATTGACATAATATGTTCATTTGATTAAATAAATCCTGTCCAATGAATATTCCATGTTACTGTAATATAGGTACTGATGCTAAGCTGCGGTAACGCTGAAAACTTACAGGAAGTAGTCTAATCCTTGATGGATTACAGCCATAGAGTTTATCCTTCCACCCCGGGATTCAAACCCCGGCGCGCACTTCTTAAGTACCTGTACATTTTTAATATTAAATATCATTACATTGTTACCTACCAGAAAAAATATGCAAATCGTGATCGTAAAAGTTTAAATATAATTTTGCTGTTATCTACTTGAAAAAATATGCAGAAATGCCGTATGAAATAAATTATTGTTTATCAGAAAAATTAGTCGTTTATGAAAAAGGGTGGAAACATATTAATTTATTCGTATTTGCCTGTTAAAAAGTGTGGACCTTTTAACAAGCCGCGCGTGCCAACGCCGCTGCCAAGTCCGCCGCGAGAGCCCTCGGCATCGGCAAAAATAATTACCGCAACCGTAGAGCACATCATTTGCGGGAAACTTCATGATTAACCCGCTTTTTGTGCGCCCATTTTACATTGGTCAAAAGCTCTTTGTGCATTTTATTGGTGCACATTGCTCGTTTCGGTTAATAGTATGGACAAATATTATATGTACAAATTGAGGTTACAGGTCATTTAAATCTTATTGGCTTTTGTTTATAAGGATATTAAAACTTAATATCACACCCGTTACAGCGTAATACACTGCCACGTTTCACCAGTTACGTTTACGACAAAATAAGACAAAACTCCTATAGTACCCGAACCGGGAACCTAAGACTTGTCGATCAGCAGTCTCGCTTGTAACCACTCAACAAATAAGACAGTCTGTAGAATATATTTATCGACTATTTATTGTTAGAATATTATATTATTGAAATACATAAATTTCATTTGAATCGCTTGATAGTGGGCTGTTTGGAAGCGGGCTGATAATTATGATGGTCTTCTTCTTCTTAGCGTGTCGATGACAAACAAGTTTTATAATAAGTCCCTAAATGCTCTTAGCCCAGAATTTTGCC